>JADRCD010198744.1:0-12099 GCA_019843815.1 Montemys delectorum | reverse complement strand
CAGGGTTTCTCTGTGTAGCCCTGGCTGTCCTGGAACTCACTCTGCAGGCCAGGCTGGCCTCAAACTCAGAAATCTGCCTGCCTCCCAAGTGCTGGGATTAAAGGCATGTGCCACCACCGCCAAGCTTCAATTTTCTTTAGAATTGTACAGTGAATACTCTACATTGTAGTCTTAAGTCTTAGTATACATATAGTATCATGGCACTGACACTGATCTTATGCTGGTGTATATCACACTCAGGGACCCCTCTGTGTTACAAGTCTTATTTCCTATTCCTATCTGTGAGCCACTAAGAACAGTGCATCCTAGCATAGGAGAATAGCCCAATTGGCTTATACTTTCAAGAAGGCATTGCACTCTTGAAACTCCCTGAATGTTTACATGGATTACATATCATAGATAGTTGAGAAATTCCTTAGTGAATGAGAGAAGAGAAGATAAAGTACTGATTGAATGTGTGCTGTTGAGATAGACATAGTCCAGTAAAACACTGAACACCTCACACCCATGGAGTAGCAAAGTCTCTTCCCTCTCAGTGAAGCTTAGAGGAATGATAAAGACTTCCTCTTGTCCATATTCAATTGTTGACAGCATGTACATATATGAGTATTTGCAATCAACTGACTAGTATGTGGGAAAATTAGCTACTTTTTCTTCCTCTTTACTGATAGTTACAACCTGAGACTGTTTTTGCCTACAGAGACCTTCTGAGCCCAGATAACTGCTCCTCTGACAGACCCTAGGTTCTAGGTCACTGTGTAGGAGTTGCATTCCATTAGAGCAAGTACAACTCATATCATGCCAGTATTTGTTCATGTCTTTGTCCCTTGGTCACCCCAGTCAGGTATCCAAGTGTGTCAACCTTTACAGCTGGCAGTAATCATTTATAAATCCTTGAATAGAGTGATAAGGAAGTGTAATTGTCTACAAGAATTTGGCTTATTTTAACTAATGTGAAGACATACAGTTTCATGCATTTTTTGAAAGAATACCAAGATTCCATTCTTTATGGTTGACTAAAACTCCAATAAGTACATATCTACCATGTCATCTTTAAAGATTCATCTAATGTGAGACACACCTAGGTTGATTACATAACTCAAGAGCTGTCAATAGTGCAGAAAATAAGCAAGATGCATATGTACCTCTATCTTGTGCGTGTGCTGACTTACAATCATTTACATATAGTTCTGAGCTATGTCACATGGTAGTTTTATTTTTAGAAAATGAAAACCCTCCAATCCTATTTCTATAATGGTTGAACTAATACACATTTGCAGCAACAGTGCTTAAGAATACACTTTTAACAACAGTTAAAATTGGGCTGCTGAAGAGACTTTTTTGCAAAGTTGTAAACTGGTTGGGATAAGCAAGTAGCAATTCACTACAATAAGGCTGATAACAATGGGTTGCTATGGCATGACACCCTCCAGGCAGTAGGGATAAGAGCAAGAAAGTTACAAATTACAAATAATATAGAATCATTTCCTATGGTTCCAGCATCCAGGAAGTCCAAGGTAAGGCTCTGGCATTTAGTTTCTAGTGAAAACCTGCTTGGCACAGTTAGAAACATCTAGGTTTCTTTATAAAGCAAAAGGTATAAAAGGGCAATTGGATAGAAACACTACTTTGTCACTATGTAGAAGACTGAGAAGAACAAATGTGCTCAGGCTACCATCCTCCCACCATTTAAAGAACGAGTCATTTCAGGAGGGTAGAGTCTTGTTGGTGTAGTCACTGGACAAAGACCTTTGCCCACATGTATCATAGCAATGATTGTGGAACTTTAACACATGATTTGAGGAAATTTAGCACCACAACAGGGATCACCACAAAACAGATGTATCTAGCTTTTGGGTTTCCTAGCTTCTAACCAATAGCTTTGGATTGTGTTATGGTTTGGATACAAAGTGTCTACCTAAAAGCTCCTATGTTAGAGCTTGATCAACAGTTGGTAGTTTTCAGTTCATAAGATTCTGAGAACTTCAGAATTCTGTGGAGAAACAAACCACTGGAGGCATGCCTTTTGTCCATGGAAATCCTAGAACCCCATCATTCTATAAGTTAAGAAGTGAAAATCACCCTCTGCCATGTGGCGATTCTATTCTGCCATTATAAGTTGCTTAATGGCCTTGTGAAGGTTCTAGGCCCCAGTGTAGGGGAATGCCAGGGTCAGTAAGCAGGAGAGGGTGGGGTGGCAAGCAGGGGGAGGCGGAGGGGGGAGGGAACAGGGATTTGTTCCTGTTGTTGTTTTTTGTTTTGTTTTGTTTCGTTTTGTTTTGTTTTTGGAGGGGAAACTGGGAAAAGAGATATCATATGACACTGCAAATACAGAAAATATCTAATTAAAAAAAAAAGGAAAAAAATAAGCTGCTTAAGAGCATGAAGCCTGAGTAGAATCATAGACTGAATCTTGTGAAGTTATTAACCAAAATCAATAATATTTTCCATCAGAAATTCTTGCCAGGATTTTGGTCACAGTTATAAGAAAAAGAATTATCAAATCCTTTTTCATTGGCCCAACTCAAATGGGCTCCAGCTAAAAGGGAAAGATGGAAAAAGCAAGAGAGAGGAATAAATCAGAAATCAAGAATAAATCAGAAAATAGTTGTAAAATCCTCCTGTGATTATTTTAATGTTAACATTAAATGTTGATAATAAAGCATGTATCTGGCCACTTATGAATTCCGATAGAAAGAACATTTCTGTCTTGGACCTGGGAGGGGACAGAAAGCGCCAAAAGGTAGGACAGCAGAGTAACACAGACACAAAAAGCAAACTTCATTTTCTCTACTCAAAGTGTTTTTTTGAGCCGGCCATCAGCAGTGAGGGGAAGGTGGCTAGAGACCATGACACTCTGAGCTGTGTTATTTCCAGCTGGCCCTGAAGCCTGAGTTTTATCTCAGCTATGCCACATGCTGTCATGTTCAGCGATTGTCATAATAGCATCAGAGATAAGCGCTTTGGAGATAGATTACAGGGAAGATGAGCATACTGCACTGTTTCCTTACTCTTTTTCCCATCGCAGCTTTCATAGAAGCTCATGTTTCTAAAGCATCCTTGCCTTGGTATAAAACACAGTGAAATCTTAAATGCAAAAGAAAATTATTTTCATGTGGACTTGGACCTAAGTAGCGGGCACATATAATCTATTGGAATGGGCTACAACAGTTGCATTTAATAGGAACTTCATTTTCCCAAATTAAATGACTATTACTTTATAAAACATGTGAACACATTTTAAGAAAGACTTACAAAAATGACCTGAGTGAGTCTTTACTGACTTATATAACATGTTAAGTAAGATTTAAGTATTGAAGTAACTGTACATTGGGAAATATACATATTTATTAAATAAAGGCGGATCCATGAAATCCAGGCATCCTCAGCTCCTTTCTTAGCAAGATGGTTTTCAACTCAGTCTTCTCATATCAGGAGACACCAAGCTACAGGGCAATTTTAATCCCAACTGATTTAGCTATTAGTGACCAGAGACATGCAGTTGGGCTCTGTCAGAGGCAACTTCTATTTCTATTGCACAGAGCCATCTTTAGATTTCATAAAATGTCCCAGTTTCCAAAGAGATCAGTCGAAAGTAGACTTTTGCTCACAGAGAAGGCAGATGACTCAAATGCATCAATCATAGAAAACTCTGTATTGGGATGTAGGGCTGATAGTAAACTGAAAGGATTAAGCATTAAGCTAAAAATTAAAAAAATAAAATAAAATAAAACTACCAATACTGTTTCATGGTAGGAAACATGTGTTTGTTTCAGCTGAATTACATCTGAAAGTTTACCAATTGTCATCTATGAAATTCAATCCCCTTAACAACTTTTCTCTAATTTTATACTTACAGGCAATAGTGTATATATATACATACGCATATATATATATATATATATATACACATGTATATACATATATGTGTGTATGTATATATGCATATATATATAAATTAATATCATCCTTATAGACAACTTTCTCTTTGCCCTCCCTCTTTTCTTCCTGCATTCTCTTCTGCTTATTCAAAAGACTTAGGGTCTCTTATCACTTACATTTGTATTGATATTATCAACTGTCATTGATGCTGCATTCTTCAAGTCTGGCCACGCATGGATGGTACAGAAAGGCAGGATTGGTAACACATATTTGATTCCATGGGCTGCCAAATTGTACCTTAGTTTATAGCAAAATTTAATAGATAGAATGCATGCAAAGGGCAGAGCCCAGGGGAAATCTTGCTACTTTATGTCTTTCCTGAAACAAAATTCAGCAAGATTCCACTCATTTTATTGAGTGCTAAAGAGATAGTTCCATGAACAAGGAGGCCATAGCTCCTTCAGAAAAAAAAATAAGCCAAACCAATTTTGGCACCACATTGAGACAGAAAACCTAATCATTTCATACTTCTCTTAGCTTGTTTGGTTTTCACACTATGCCTTGCTATAGTGCAACTAAATTAAGGTTTTGGAGACCAACAAACATCTCTACTTTATGTCTAGCTCTTTGTGTTCAGGTCTTCTGTACAAAGCAATAATAAACTAAACACAGTAAAACTCAGATGCTGCCTAGGCACTGTTGTCATGTTTTGCCAAAGAGAGAGAATAGTTTATAAGTCATTATCATTTTTTTCTCCCTGTGAGTAAAGTCATTAATAACACTATCAAGAGGCTTATTTTAGCTAGCAGTTGAGATATGGACAGTGGGACATTTGCGTGTTTAAAGGTACTGTTGTGCAGGTATCACCATCAATAGTTATTTCCCATACAAAGACATTGAACCAAATTTTAGATCTGCACCTATAAAGAAAGAAAATATTTAAATGAGAAAACATCTCTTGACAATCTTTTGCAGGCATTTCTCTTTTAGCTTACTTCATTCTCTTGGCAGGAAGGTTAAGGTTAACATATTCTCAAAGCCTCCTGCTTCTTTTCCTTAGTGCTTTGGTTTTTTCAGAGCAGTACATCTATTTTTGTGTTGAAGGATACATGGAGAAACAGGAGGCTGGATCTTGGGTGCTTTGGCCCTGTGCTTCTTATCTTCTTTGTTTAAGGCTTTCTGATACTGGACTGGTGGAATCATCTTTACGGAGATTGAAAGTCTTCCATATTTTGATTGCTATTTTGAGTCCCAGTTGCCAAGACACAATAGTACCTGTCAGGCCAGGAATATTTTTTCCTCACCTTTCTAAATAATGAGCAAGTCAAGAATAGTCAGATCATTATCCACGGTGCATCTCTGAACGGGCTTATGTTGTGCTGCTTGGTTTAGAACAAGAGTCCCCCTGACTCAACAGCAGGTGCATTCTGCCATGTATCAAAACGTCTTTCTTTTTGTAAAAACCTTGTTCATCCTCCTATCACTCATTTGAACCACACAACCCCTCTACTCTTTACCAAGAGCATCAGCATCCACTTTTCTGGCAATGCACTTGATTTTGTTGCCCAATTCAATGAGTTTCTGATAGCTGTTGCCGAGAAAGGTGATATTAAGCTTTATCTATACAAAGCCTAAGGGATACCACTAAATAAGAACCATCATCATCATCATCATCATCATCATCATCATCATCATCATCATCATCATCATCATCATCTGTGTATGAGTGTGTGTGTGTGTGTGTGTGTGTGTGTGTGTGTATGTGTGTGTGTGTGTGTGTTTATGCACAAGGACAAATGCCCACAGGGACCAGATGAAGGTTTTGATCCTCTGGGAGGTTTGTTTGTTTGTTTGTTGTTTTTCTTTTGTTTTGTTTGCTTATTTATTTATTTATCTCCATCCTAAAAGCTGTACTCCTCTCCATCAAGTCCCTCCCCTACAGCCTTTCTCTTTTCCTCTGAGATAGTGGGGCCCCACTTGGTATTCCCTAGCAGGGTGCATCAAGTCTCTGTAGGGTTAGGGATATCTTGTCCCCTGGAGACCAGAAAAAGCAGAGACAAAGCAGCCCTATTGGGGAAGGCTACAGCTTTAGGGACAGCCCCAACTCCAGTTGTTGTGGGACCTATATGGAGACTGAGCTGAATGTTTATTACATATGTACCAGGGGCCCTGAAGAAATTCTGAACTTTTTAATGTGACTGCTGCAAACTGAACTCAGGTTCCCTGAAAGAGCAGTGGGTTCTGTTATAGTTGAGTCATCTCTCTAGCTCTAAGTGTAACTTTCTCCACCTCTGTCACATTAACAACTTTATTCTGTCCCAGAGGCAAGCAAGGATCCATTATCTAAATTCTATAATCCCACTTTACTAGTCACTTAATATATCTTCTTTTGTTAATAAAATATGTGTCAACATTAGGGGAAAAATGTGAACCAGTAAAACAAAACTAAACAATAGTAAACAAACAAAAACCAAAACAACAATAAAAAAACAACCCTAAGCCTAGAACTGTAATTTAGTTCAGTTTGGTTAAAAATCAAACACATTATTTTTTTCAGATTATTTTTTAAATATCCAAGTAAGATAGTTAAATGAGGTAGAACACTGAGAGCTCATGCAATTCTGTTATGAAATAGATACGTTACAGGATTAATAAACATATTTATAAAATTACAATATTTGGTGTACAAATGCACAAAGGCTAGGTTGAAATCCTTATTTCTGACTGACTTTTGGAGAAGATAAATATTTGCTTTCATGTAATATATTGTAATCAAAAAAGGAATTATCTACTCTTGGAGAAAGAAACACAATTAATGATGAAAATGGTCATATATTTGGCATAATAATTTTTTGCTGTCTTTCTTCTCTTATTTTACAGAATAAATTAGAATCAAATCATAGCAGTAGGTTAATAATTTCAAATAAAATATGGTGTATTTTGAAAATAACCCTTTTGGGATTTTTGAATAAATTAAGACTATCCATTGATTTCTGTGTTGCTTCTTCCCAGGTATAATTTTACTACTGCTCCGAATCATAATATAAATATCTGATGATATACACCCATGACAGATTCTAGGGTCATACTTTTTAAGTCTCATATTTCCATACCAACCAGACAGTGATTTGTTCTGTGTCTTTATGGCAGAATTTGATAGACTTTGCATCTTCCCATTTTGGTCTCTAGAATGACACTTTGGCAAAATAGAAAATGAGTAGTTTCAATAAGATACTTCTTCCTGTAGAAGCATTCAGGGTGTTTCTTTTTGTTAATGTGCTATATTCTGTTGGTTCTGATGCTGGAAATGAGTTCTCAACATGAGTACCTTACTCTGTACTTAGTGTTCACTAAATACCTCTATAGAGGGGCACTTGAATTCAGAGCACAAGTTAAATTTTGTTATGTTAGCATTCTTCTCAATTCTAATGCAAGATCTGTCCAGTAAGAGAGTATGCTTTGATTATAAGCACTGTACATTGTAATGGCAAATGAAATTAGATGGGTTTTCTCTGTTAATCACCAAGCAGTGATAAAATTATTTGGCGTTGAGAACACTTCTTTCCTCTGTAAAATTATCATAGTCTATGAAAGCACCTGGGTTCTTTAAGATGGGAGTTTGGGAGAATGAGGTGGCCCACAAATCCTGGAATTTCAGAGGGACTATCAGGTTAGGGATAATATATATATCACCATATAATTAATTGGTTCATATTCTTGTGGTCTGTGAAATGCGTATTTCCTTTGTCATCTGAGAGACAGAGAGCTGGCACTTTCAAACATTCTGTAGCTTTAATTACAATGTGGTATTGGGCCCAATTATAGCTGTGACCAATGTGACCTTTTCAGGTTCAATATTCAAACCACTTGCCTGATTATCAGTAGAAGATTTTAGGCGTCAGTGTATGTAGGCTTGAGATCATTGGATTGCTGTATTTTTTTTTTCATTTCCCCAAGGAAAAAAGTCAGCAATAGCATAAGGTGGTAATGATGACATTAAATTTAAAGAGGGGGAAAAAAAAAAACCTTTATTAGCAAAATGGCATGTCTTCATCTTCCATGTGATAGGGCCAGCCAGGGAGGAACCTTTGCTAAAGTTCAGTCTTGTTTAGCACTCCTCTCCCTACTTCTCATTATGCGTATGGGTATAGCTATGCACATGTACGCATCTGTCATCTCCAATCCCTGTCTCTCTGAAAAACATACCACACACTAGTGTTCCCATGTGTGAAAAGAGAAAAGTTAATTTGCCTACCCTGTGTATACCAACTTCTCCTCAGCAACAATAGAGTGTTCGGTGAGGCAGAGGGGAGAGATAATAACGTATGTGGTTTCATTCTTGCATTGGATTACCATTATCACTATTGTCAACAACAAAAAATGTGAGAGCTCTGTGTGGTGCTATGACTTTGCATACAATAAGCTAGCTTTCCACACCAAGAACATCACAGGCCCTAGAGGGGGTAGAGAGATGTTTATTTGTAAAGAGGTGTGGGAGATGTCCAGGGTATTCCCAGCTTCTTCGAGCAAAACAAAAAGGCAAAGCCAGTATCAAGAATAAAATGTGACAGGACCACGGGAAAGGTGAAAATGTGGATTCAAATTGAAAGAAGAAATATGTCAATAGGATACTTAGTTTGGGCTTCCTAGAAATAGCCAGGTTTTCTTCAAACTTGTTCTATGGAAAATAATGAACCAAAGGGAGTTCTTAAGCATAGCACATCAGTCTTAGAAGTGATGGCTTGTAAAATGAAGTTGAACATTTTGACTTTTAATATGGGGCAGAATAGGAAAGTGAGAGTAGAGGTCTCCCTTTGTGGGTGCTTTCCTTTGTGCTGTAGAGTCTGTGAAATGTTTTGGATCAAAAAGTTAGTTGAATCAAACATAATAAAATTTTGTTATGGTTAAGAACTGAGGTCAAACACTTCAGGTAGATATCAACTATAGCAGACATTACAAAACCATCCAGAATTTGAAACTGCTCAAGGTGAGTGAATACTGCATATAATTTCCCTCCTCCATGCCCGAAGCACAAACACGATGAGTTTTGTGTGCACTTAGTGGTATTTGTCTTTGGTCTTTGGTGTCAATTAATGTTCCCTTCGTGTTCTAACCATGGACACTGAGACACAGCTCTTCACGTCAAATCAACAGCGAAACTTCAGGTAGTATTTAAGCTCAGGTCTACTGACTCCGTATGTCATATCTTTCCACTTACAGTTTCTAATCCACAAATCAGGGGGAAAAAGCCAGTGAATTTATTAAGTCTCTATATGCAAATGTGAAAGTTTTCATCCTTAGTTATTTTTCAAATCCGTGCTAATGAGATAGATTGGGAAGCAAAAATATGAGCTTAATTGCAGTTCGCAGGGTGAACACGCACAGTGACTGCAAAGGCTCCTGTGTGTGGCAGGTGCTGCTTAATGATTCATCATCCATTAAGGCAAGGCCATGGAAAAATACAATGAGGCTGTGATTTTCAGGAATCGTAATTCAATTTTTCAAGGAAATAGAATGAATAGTGTGGACTTTATGAGAAATTCAGAAAATATTTATGACTCTTTATTTGGTTGCCTTTTATTTATTTGGTTGTTTTTCACTTCAGTAAGCCCCACCCCACCCCCTTCACCTTCACAAAACATGTATATTCATGTTCCTCTTATGCCCTGTCAGAACAGACACAACCTGCACAGGACAGGCCTTTGTTCCAGGAAGCCTTTGATGTTTATGCACCAAGTGGATTCCTTTCTGCTTCTCTCTCTCTCACTCTCTCTCTATTTCTCTCACTGTCTCTCTCACTATTTCTATTCCTTTTTCTCTCTCATTTTCTCTCTGTCTTTGTCTCTGTTTCTATCTCTATCTCTGTCTCTGTTTCTATCTGTTTGTCTCTGTCTGTCTCTGTCTCCGTATCTCTCTTTTCCTTTTCCTCTCTCTCACTGTCTCTCTCTCTGCTCATTTTTCTCTCATTTTCTCTCTGTCTTTGTCTCTGTTTCTGTCTCTATCTCTGTCTCTGTTTCTCTGTTTGTCTCTGTCTGTCTCTGCATCTCTCTTCCTCTCTGTCTCTCTGTCTCTGTCTCTCTATATCTCTGTCTCTCTGTTTCTCTGTCTCTGCCTGTCTCTGTCTCTGTCTCTCTCTCTCTCTCTCCATGACCCTGAATGCCTCATATATGCCCTTCATTTTACATGTAAACCTGCCAGGCTCCATCTTATACCATGAAATTCTGTCCCTTTTCAGACCAAGAGTTAGGAACCCTAGGAATTTTATTGGATCTTCTTCAAAATATGAGTATTTTTACTACAAGGCAAACTTTATGGTTATATGACAGATATTATATGACAGCACGTTATCATTGTTGACGTCTCTGTTTAATATTGTCCTGCTGGAAACTACCTCTAAGACAAGAGCTTGGGGTCCTAGTGTCCTGTGTGGCTTACTCTCCTCTTCACACTTGAAATGGCCTATAATTTCAGTTACTCTCCTAATCTAATTGTTTAGTTGTTTGTTTAAGCTAAACTTTCTGTCAAAGGCCTAGAAAACTCTAGTAATGTTCACTTCTTAGATGAATTATTATAGCTTTCCTATGGAGTCTCATTAAATGACTGAAGAGAAAGGCATGTTGAATCTAACAAGAACAGTTTGATCGATATGGTGTCTAAGTAGCTATCTATCTATCTATCTATCTATCTATCTATCTATCTATCTATCTATCTATGATGCTATCACCTGTTCTACAATCACATATGTGTATGTATACATATATGTGTATGTATACATATATATGCATTTGTGTGTGTTTGTGTGTATGTATGAATACAATATAACATAAACCTTTTATGTGAATAAATACTACATTTATATATTCAGAGGACAATTTTATAACAACACAAATGCATTTTTATTGAACTTGTATACATGTATTCTACTCATTATTCCCTGAATAATGCAGTATAACAACTATTAACATATAATTTACATTATATTAGCTATTATAAGTAATCTATGGGTATAGAAGCACATGATGCCTCTTTTCTGTAAGAACTTGAGCTTCCTCACATTTCACATTTTTAGGGGCTTAGGAATCACCTCCCTAGAGATCCTGATGGCCAATTGTATTTCTCAATGCTTCTTACATAGTTTTGAGTTTAATGAAACAAAATTCCAGTCCACAATTTTATAAAGCTGTTACCAACACAACAATACTCTTTAACTTCCAGGGAAGTATTTCCTTTAGTATGTAACCAAAAAAAGACTTGTGAAGAGTAATGGTCAAAGCTAATCTACTAATATCTCTTGAGACCTTCTGATAATGACTTGTCTCTATCTGGATGGCATTATTGAGTGACAACTCAGACACGTGAAACTGAAAAATGACAGGGAGAGAGAGATTTTATTATCATACTTTCTTTCAAATTTTAATTTACCTTTCAATTCTAATTCACTATTTAAAGCAGGTAAATTCACTCTACAAATATAATCAAGGAATGTTCGTACCACATTAATAGATTGCTTTAGTTTTGTACTTTTTACAACTTAATTATTTAGAGGCCAATTCCCTTACTTAACATTAGCATATTAAGGTAAAATCTAATTTGCAGTAAGCAGCTTGAGACCACAGAGCCACAAAAAATGTAAATTGAGGCAGGTGAACAAGATAAACTTCTGTCTCATACGTGTATGTAGGATTCATTTGTACATAACATTTTAGATATGTCAAACAGTAGATACCTTTTTGCAAAAGTAAAATTATTTAAGTAACTTTCTTTGCTTCTAAATAGGAAACAATATCTACTTAGAAACTGAACTATGAAATAAAATAAAACACACAAATCAGGAGAATGAACATTCTCCATATTATTTTGTCTTCCAGGTATTAATTTAAAAACCCACAGTCTTTGACATATATATATATATATATATATATATATATATATATATATATATGTGTGTATATGTCAGAATATATCCTCAGACAAGTATTTAGAAAGACAAATTAAGTAAAATTGGAATTAATATATCTTAGAAATGTTTGTATAGAACATGTATTATGGGCTATGTGACAGACATTTGATAAAAGACAACTGACTGTCTTCTTTCTTCAGATTTAGGAAAACAAACCTTACTATATATTCAACAATATTCAATCATGAATCCATCAATAATGAGTCAGAAAAGGCAAGTACCTTTATATTAGACCCTGAAGTTGCTAATGAAGTAAA
>JADRCD010198743.1:0-12402 GCA_019843815.1 Montemys delectorum | reverse complement strand
CATTTTAAATGGTAAGATCACCAAGAAGGGCATGAAGATGCAGATCACGCCATGACACTAAATAGTCCACACATAGGACATTTGTTAACTTGATGGGTCAGAAGGAAAGAAGCAGAGAGTATAGCCCTTTTCAACTGTAGCTTATTACTAAGGTTATGTCTGCCTAGTTGCCACTCAAAAGCCAGTACACAGAAATGTCATGTTCTTTCTCATATGTGCGTATAAAGTGATGACATGTCTGCTCCAAGGTATGGTTGAGGGGAAGGTTTTTTTGTTTTGTTTGTTTTTGTTTTTTGTTCTTTTTTTTTTTTTTTTTTTTTTTTTTGTTTCCGAGACAGGGTTTCTCTGTGTAACCTTGGCTGTCCTGGAACTCACTCTGTAGACCAGGCTGGCCTCGAACTCAGAAATCCACCTGCCTCTGCCTCCCAAATGCTGGGATTAAAGGTGTACGCCACCACTGCCTAGCTGAGGGGAAGGTTTTTATTGTAGATGTGAGAGACTACAGCCAGAGGCATCCAGAAGAGTCTGGAGCAGGAACCAAACAAGGTAAGCAGAATGGACTAGGCCATAGGGAGGTAGGGTGGAGGGCAAGAGAGAAAGAGAAGAGAGGGAGATAAAGAGAGAGGAAAACACGAGACAAGAGAGCAAGAGGGTACAGGTTACATAAGTATGAGAAGCAGGTGAGCGGGTGGAGAAGTTTAGGGCAGGAAACAGGTGGGTGACAGGTGAGAAGAGCTGAAAAAAGCCACAGGTAGTTGTCATACTGAGAAAGCCCTGGAGCCAGCCTGTGCTTTAGGATGCCAGTAGGTACCACAGGTAGTCATTTATCCAGTGGTCCTTTTGGACCTAATAATGCAGATGAGGATGAGGGAGGGTCAGACTATGAAACTAGCAAGGCAGAAGGGGTCATGACAGCTAACTTTACTGCTAAAATGGCCCAAATTAGAGTCACCCGAGAAGAGACTCATGTGGAATGATCTCTTATGGGATGGCCTACGAGCGTGTCTGTACAGGATTATCTTAATTAAATGAACTGATTCGGGACAACATAGCCCACTGTGGTTGGCACCATTCCCTAGGCAGGTGGTCCCGGACCTTTTAAAAGCAGGGAAATCAGACTGAGCTCAAGCAAGCAAAGGAGCACACATTCAGTCCTTTCTTTTTGCTCCTGACTGTGATGTGATGCAACTGTTGGAAGCTCCTCACTTGAGTCTCTCACAACAGACGGTAGACTGGAATGGTAAGCCAGGAAATCCGTCTCCTCCCTAAGTTACTCTTGGTTGAGGTATTTTATGGTAGCAACAGGAATGAAACCGGGATGGAAAAGGCAAAGGACAGATGTAACATGAGAACAGACATGGGGCTAGGGTGGGATAGAAGTGGACAAGGGGAGAGGGGAGTTAGGGAGAGGGACGAGAATCAGCAAAATAATAAATTTTTTAAATTTTTCAAACATTTTTATTCTATGCATATCAGTGTTTTACACACACAGACACACAGACACACACACACACATACATATGTATGTATATGGACCACATGTGTGCCTGGTCCTCAGGAAAATCAGAAGAGGGAATTGGCACTCCCAGGACTGGAGTTAAGGATGGTTGGTTGTGAGCCACCATGAGCATGCTGAGAATCCAACCCCTGTTCTCTGCCAGAGCAACAAGTGCTCTTAGTCACCGAGTCATCTTCCTAGCCCAATGAAACAATATTTGCTTGAAAATATCGGAAGGAAACTTGATACAATATATGTTAACTTTTAAAAATGTTTTTAAAGCCAACACTAGAGAAATGAGAGCTTCATAGGAAAGTAATTTTATGCGAGAGTCAGAATTCTGCAAGAAGGAAGGATGTGCTGGCAAGTTTTGTATCAACTTGACAAAAGCTAGAGTCGTTGGAGAGGAGGGAGTCTCAATTGAGAAGATGCCTCCGTAAAATCAGGCTGTGGGCATGTCTATAGGACATTTTCTTAATTAGTTATGGATGGCAGAGGGCCCAGCCCATTGTGGGTAGTACCAGCCCTGGCTGGTGGTCGTGGGTTCTATAAAAATGAGACTGAGCAAGGCACAGAAAACAAGCCAGTAAGCAGCACCCCTCCACGGCCTCTGCGTCAGCTCCTGCCTTCAGGTTTCTGCCCTGTTAGAGTTCCTCGACTGACTTCCTTTAGTGATGTGGAAGTGTAAGCCGAATAAACTTTCTTCCCCACATTGCTTTTGGTCACCGTGTTTCATCACAGCAATAATGACTAAGACAAGACAAGGGATTATCATTCCCACCACTCCATCTTGGAGAACAGTGGTGAAAAAAAAAACTTTTATAAAAAATAAAGGGAATCAGAAACCAAAGTATCTTACTAAATGTTTAGTAAGCTACTTACCATTCAGGGCTTGTCTGGTTAGAGCAGCAGTTCTCAACCTATGCAATGCTCTGATCCTTTAATAGTGTTCCTCATGTTGCAGTGACCCCCCAACCATAAAATTATTTTGTTGCTATTCCATAACTTTAATCTTGCTACTATTATGAACCACAACGTAAATATCTGATATGTGACCCCCAAAGGGTCGAGATCTACAGGTTGAGAACCAGGGGGCTAGAACCCTTCGCCAATCGCCAACCCTAGGCCTTTTGGTGCTGGTTCCTGTAACTCTTTAGACAAGTACATTCGTTTTCTGCAACGTTAAATCTCACAGCATTTTAAATACTTTCTCTCGGATGGTGTACGGAATTGAAGTATAAGGAGAGCTGTTACGCATTCCGCATTTCGGTGCTAGCTGAAGTCTTTCGTCTGGAGTCTGCATAGCTGAAGAAAGATCACAAAGCAGTGAACGCCCTAATCGCTTCCACGCAGCTTCTCTTTGGAAGTTACAGCTCTAGGCAAAAGGAGTGGCTACAACCTGGCAAAAGACAACTCAGAAAGGAATGGCCATTGTTTTGTTTGTTTGTTTGTTTGTTTGTTTGTTTTTTCGAGACAGGGTTTCTCTGTATAGCCCTGGCTGTCCTGGAACTCACTCTGTAGACCAGGCTGGCCTCAAACTCAGAAATCAGCCTGCCTCTGCCTCCCAAGTGCTGGGATTAAAGGTGTCCACCACCACCGCCTGGCTTTTTTTGTTTTGTTTTGTTTTATTTTGTTTTAGGAATGGCCATTGTTGCAGCTGGGATGTACTCATCAGGCATGCAAAAGTTTGGCTGCTCTGTACCTATTCATGAGTGACGATAAGCTTTGATTTTGGTCAAACAGAGAAACCTTGTCTTGAAAAAAAAAAAAAGGAAAACAAAGTATTGATTTTGGAGTTGCCATTAGGTTTTGGAAGTATGCAATTTCACAAAGACGCAGTCTGTAAGTGGTGAAGATCACTGTGTATTCGCCCAGAGAGGTGTTACGACTTGAATGTGGAATGCATGTCCTGAATATATATGGTGCTGTTTAGGAGGCTATGGGAACTTTCCCAAGTGTGCTCAGCTGGAGGAAGTAGGTGAATTGAGATGTATGCCTTTGTCAAAAGGTATACACAGTTCTCTCCCACTGCTTCCTGTTCACCAAGAAGTAATCAGTCTCCCACACTCTTTCCCACTGCCTTTGTGTTCTGCCACATCTCAGGGCCAGTAAAAACAGAGAGGCAAGCAACCATGGACTGAAACCATGAACTATAGAGAAAACTTCTTACAAGCATCATCTGTCAATAAAAAAAAAAAGCCTCTGGCCAATGAGCTGAGACAGGAAATAAGAAGTGGGACATTGGCAGGAAGAGAGAGGATTCTGGGTCGTAATGAGAGTATAAAAGGGAGATTCAAGCAAGCTACAGGGAGATGGACATAAACAAGCAGGTGCCTGAACTCAGAATAGAATAGAGAGATTCAAGTGAGACCCTTAGGAAGACAGGAAGAAAGAGAAGAAAGAAGCAGGCCAGGACTGAAGGAGAGATAACTAACCAAGTGGTAGGCAGAATAGTTTGAAGGGAGTTGGGGCTGGAAAGAAAAACCAGATATATATAAATTTTACAATGAGCCAAAACAGAGCCTTTCTCTCACACGTTGCGTCGGGTACTGTGCGGCAGGGATAACACGTCTAATGCAGGGGTGCTGGAGGAGCCTCTCACCCAAGTGGAAAGAATCAGAGAAGATTCTCAAAAGGGAGGCACTTTGTCTGCTTCCTAACACTCAGGGAGGTCCACGCGAGAAGTCTATGACCACAAACGAAGTATGTGGTCAGCAAAGAACTGCTTCCTCCCTGTTTCTAGGTGATGCCTTTGTTTATTTTTTTTTCCCCCTAGAAATGAAGTCTTCTATTTTATCATACCTCCTCACTTGACTCTGAACAATAAAGCCTTCTGCTATGGTGGAAACGTTCTCTGACAACACAGTCCATAGCCTCGTGTATGAGGACTTGGAAGGTAAGTCTGGTGTGACTGACTGACGAAATTAATTCTAATTTTTAATCTTGTTGAGTGTATTTTAATCATAATGAATTTTACAGCCACGTGTGGTAATGATTATTATAGTCCACAATGTAGACTATATTAAATACTATAAAACTTGTGTTTAGGACAAGTAAAATACAATGTAGTATTGTATTTTATATATGGAAAGAGTATGGCTTTGTACATTAATTTTTTAAATCTATTCACTTTTGCAGTGGTAATGATGGAGCCCAGGGACCCAAGTATATTCATTTTATAAGCCCTCCTCTTTTTTTTACTGAGTTTTCTTGTTTTACAGTTAATTTACTTGGATTCTCTTGGAATAAACCTGTCTTTGACAAATGAAGTTATTTTACATATTCCAGTTCACTTTTCTTTCTTTTCTCATCCACTCACATTGCTCAGTGCATTCATTTACTTGCTTGTCTTTGTGGTTCTGAAGAGCAAGCCCAGAGCTTTGTCTGTGTTAAGCAAGAACTCTACTGAGCTGCATCTCTAGGGGCTTACTGTGTAGCCCAAGCTGGCCTTTCCCTTATGATCTTCGAGCCTCAGCTTCCTCTGTACTGTGATTGCACTTGTCATTACACCAAGCTTTGTCTAATGTAATTTACATATTTATATGTAATAGACAGTTCTGATTATAATATTTATCCTGTTCTCACCAGTGAGTGCCTTCCTTCCCTCTCAACCCCACCTTCAGTACTAGGAATTGAACCCAGAGTCACGCACACTGTAGACAGTAGAGTACCTAAGTGTGATTTCTTTCTTTGTTATGTGAAAGTGAGAGAAAGAAATGGTGGATGATTTCTTCCTTCCATGCTTGCTAGCTCTTCTGTGACTTCTGCCCTGCCAAATGCAGCTTTTCCCTATCCTTAACCGCTCTCCCCACTCTCTCCATCTCTTCCAGGCTAACTTGCTGCCAAGCCATCATCCTTTCTGTTCTCTATTGCCAGCAGCCAAGCGCCGTTGAGAACTTCATTCGTTCTAGGAACATTACACAAACAGCCTCTTCATTTGAAAATAAATAAATGAGAAAGAGGAAAGAAACGGCTTCCTGCTAGACTGGTGGAATGGATGAGCAGGTAAAGGCACTTGCTGGGTTCAATAAAGGCAGAAGGAAAGAAAAGACAACACAACGTAGTCCTCTGACCTTCACACACTTGCTATGCCTTCTCACGTCATACACATGCACACACATGCACACACACATCATCATCATCATCATTGCCATTTAAAAAAAATTTTTTTTTGGTTTCTTTTTTTGTTTTTTGTTTTCCTGCTTTCTATTCTACTCCCGTTTTCTTGAGTCTTTAGTTGGACATAAGTTTGGGGTCGAAATGAAAGAGACCACAATTCCTACTGAAGGGTCTGAACAGGACCCACTCGGAAGAGCATTAGGTTTTTAGTGATTCTTTTTAGTGATTCAGATGAGGACTGTATCTTTTCCCCATTGGCTGTCATCCACTTCACAGTCTTATCCGATTGGCTAGCCTGAAAAGACCGGAAATGAAGGAGGAAGGAAAAAGGTTTAGTGCTCTGAAAAGAAAGCAGTCACTGCTCCAGGCCCTCAAATTCCAGGAATGCAGTAGGAGCCATGGGGGTGAGAGGGATTAAAACATTTGCATCCAAGTCTTACAAGGTGGGGAAAATAAAAAAGATTCTCATTACTTGTCCTAAACACAAGCTTTATCTTTATAGTATTCAATATTAGATTTATATTTGATAGCTCTTATACTGTCCCCTCATAGCAGTTGGTGTGGTCCTTCTAAATCCTTAATCTGCCATATGACTCACCTACTTAAAATTAATGGCTCTGTGCTCTTAGAATAGGACTGGGCAGCATGTGTCCATCCTCCTCCATCTTTATCTTCAGCTTCCTCTTTCAGCTCCTCCTCCATCTTGGTGTTCCAATTGTACCCGGCTCCTTCCGGCTCCTTCCGGCTCCTTCCGGCTCCTTCCAGCTCCTTCCGGCTCCTTCCTTTATGCAGCACCTCTGCCCTCCAAGCTTCAGCACACCGGTCTCCCCTCCTCTCTTCACTCTCTTCTACCTAATCTCATTCTGTCATTTCCATAGCTCCTTCCTCTTCCTGGTAACACTCATGACACACATGTCCATCAACGTTAGTTTTTCCAAGCATGGGAAAAGTCCACAAAGGTGGGGGGGGGGGCGAGGCGAGGGAGGGAGGGGGATTCAGGAGCAGTCCCTCCTCTTAGAACAGGGCCTGGCAAAAGGAGGGCTCACTCAACACTGTGTCCAATAAACAGCATATCAGCCCTTGGAGTCCTGGGGCACAAACAGCTTTTAGCGTGTCTTCATCTGACTTGACGGGGGGGCAGGATTGTGCGGCCCATACTTAGGAACTTCCAGTTGGTGATTCAGGATATATGTCACAGCCATCCCATGTGTCCTCTCCCCTCAAGGTTTCTTTCTTTTCTTTTCTTTCTTCCTTTCTTTTTGGGGTGGTTGGTGTAAGAGTTTCTCTACATAACCTAGCTGCCTTGGGCTCACTGTGTAGATCAGGCTACCTTCAAACTCAAGAGTCCTGGAATTAAGCACATGCAAGGCAACCTTGCCTAGCAAGGTTTGGTCTTTTATAATGCAATATTAACACCCCCCCACTCCCACCCCTCCCCCCCAGCCAAGGCACACTTTATTTTCAAATGTAAATTGCTTTCCAGACTTAAATGTTTTCAATAGTATTTTGACTGCTCTCAAAATTAAATTCAAAGTCTCAAGATCCTGGGGGTTCTGGGACCTTGATACCCTTTAGCTTAGGCTACCCCACCTTCTGGCTCCTTCCACTCTGAAGCATTAGATTTTCTGTCCTTCAAATACATCAAGCTTTTTGTAATTCAGGGGCTGCAGTAGCTGTTTCTTGTCCCCATACTACCTTACTCTAAGATCTTTGAACATCTGGCTATTTCTCCTTCCTGACTTAAACTCAGTGAATGTTTTAGAACATTATATCCTGATGTCCCTCAATCAAATCAATCCTTTTTCTATGTGTTTATCACAAACTAAGATTCTTTTTTTTTTGTTATTGTTGTTGTTGTTGTTGTTTTAAGATATTTTCTTGATACAAGGTCTTCTGGCTGGCCTTGAACTAGCTGTGTAGACTAGGGCTGCCCTTGAACTAGCTGTGTTGACCAGGCTGGCCTTAAACTCACAGATCTACCTGCCACTGCCTCCTGAGAGCAGAGATTAAAGGTGTATACCACCATACTCAGCTGAAGATGTATTTTTACTAATCCATGTATGTGTGTGACTAGGAGTGAATGTCACATGTGTGCGTGTGGGCACCTGAAGGGTCCAGAAGAAGGGAGTAAACCCTGGATGATGGGAACACATTTGTGTCCTCTGGAAGAGCAGCAGGTGCTCTTAACCACTGAGCCATCTCTCTAGGCCTCAAAAATAGTTTGTTTTAAAACTTTTACACTTAGTTGCTTTATTTGTTTGTTAATGTGTGTTGTGAGGGACACATACCACGGCCCGTATGTGGAAGTCAGAGGACACCTTGTGGCAGTCAGGTCTCTCCACCCATTATGTGTATCCTGAGGCCTCTCTACCCATCATGTGGATCCTGAGGATCAAACTCAGGGCCTCAGGCTTGGAAGCAAGAGGGTTTACCCACTGAGCCATTTTGCAGGCCTTACATTCTGAGATTTTTGTTTGTTTTCTTGTTGTCTTTTGAGACAGGGTTTCTCTGTGTAGTCATGGCTCTCCTGAAAAATCATTCTGTATATAAGGCTGGTTTTGAACTCAGAGATCTGCCTGCCTCTGCCTCCAAAGTGCTGGGATTAAAGGCAGGCACCAATGCTGCCCAGCACATTCTGAGATTCTTCTTATTACATCCTATCTATTCACCGTGGATCTCCAACAAAATTTCAAGCTCTGTGTTGTCCACCAATGTCCTTAGGGCCTAGCAGGTGCAGAGCATATGACAGAATCGTTGTAATATGGAATAATATCTCAGATCAATGACTGATCTGGACTTTTTTTTTTTTTTTTTTTTTTTACACTATGGACATCTTGTCCTTACTCCCAGTAGGTGGCGCTAAAAGCACACCTGGTACTCTGCCGAGGTGGGCATTGAGGGGAGAAACAAAGTTAAGGGCCAGGGCCAGGAGCTGACAAAGACAGGTGGCTGCAGGATTGCCAGATCTGGATCTAGATGGGTGGAAATAGCACTTCTTCCAATGGATAGAGAAGTGTGAGGGAGGGAAAGGGAATGCTTAGCCACGGGCTATGTGGAAGAGTCCAGGATAAGAGGGGCAAGGCTCTGGCAGAACTACCTCCCGGGAGCTTGCTTGAACAAAGACCTTTTGGGTGAGCACTTGCAGGCAGAGCTGAAGCAAGACAGCAAGAGATGGGATCAAGAAGTGGGCTAAAGCCGGGCGGTGGTGGCGCACGCCTTTAATCTCAGCATTTAGGAGGCAGAGGTAGGAAATTTCTGAGTTCGAGGCCAGCCTGGTCTACAGAGTGAGTTCCAGGACAGCCAGGGCTATATAGAAAAACCCTGTCTTGAGAAACCATAACAAAGAAAAAGAAAAAAAAAAAGTACTGCATCTGGATCTCAAGTCTGGAAGGTGTGGGGCCATAGAGATCCCTGAGAGCCATGAAGACCCAGCTGAGGAGACCTGAGAAGTAATTGTAACCATAGAAAAGGAACAAACTTACAAGTCTAATTTTTGTGGGTTTTGTTCTTTGTAGTGCTGGGGATTAAACACAGTGTCTCATATGTGCCAGGCAAGTGCTTTTCCATTCAACTACATGCACAGTCACAGTAACAACAACACTACTACTACTAATAACAACAACAACAATAACTATTATTGTTATGATTTTAAAGATAAGCCTTAGACTAGGGGTGTGGTTCAGTGGCAAATCATTTGCTTAGCTTGAACAAAGTCCTGGGTTTGATCCTACGGCTGCCAAAAGAAGAAAACAAAATTGGAAAATAAAGACAGGCCTTGGTGGCTCCCACCTAGAACTGAAGGACTGAAACACAGGAGTGGAACTTCATAAACGTTATCAAAATCCCTGAGAGATGGGGGTGTCCCTGAGTACTCTAGGTGCAGGAGCCAGCCTAGGCTGTGGCTCCTGCCTTGTCAGGCAACCTCGGACTGAAGATGGCAGTTATAAAGGCCATGGGACTGGCCTAGTAGGATCTAACTATTCATCATTAAAGTAGTGATTGGAGGGTCTGGGCCTACAGCCAAACGTCTTGGACTTACATCAACCCATCCACTTACTAATGACCTTTGCCTAGTCATTTAACTTCCCCATGCCTTGGTTTCCTTATCTGTAAAGGTGGAATAGTAACAGTACCTTCCTTGTCGGGAGCTCATGACGAAATGAGTTAGTATTTATGAGTACATATAACAACGCCTGTCAGAAACACTTCACGAAAATTACCAAAAGACGTTTATCCATAACAATGGGGCTCAAATTCAAGGGCAAAGGAATCCCAAATAGTCCCAGGCCTTCTCTCTGGCTCTTGTTTTTCTGTGCACAAACCTAGGTAGCTGGACTAGTCACTCCTGGTCCTTCCTGCTTCACTTCCCTGTGGTTTGGGAGCCTAACTTGGGTGTATGCCATGCAATGGTATGGTAGGGTGACCCTTCTGAACTTGTAAGAGCCAACTATAAAGCTCTCAGGAGCGTGTAAGATTGTATAAGCCAGAGCGACTTGAATTGGCCACAGTGGGAACATTCATTCACACTGCAGTAATAGGACAAGTACTTTAACTAGGCCTTCTCCCACCAGAGCTGGGACTCACCACTACCTGACACCGACTCCTAGACACATACAGTCTCTGCCTTCAACATTACTGACAACAACTGTGGAAAGAGAATGACAGGGTTCCAGGGACACCACAGACTCCCCAGCCAGCACACCCAGCCCCATAGACTCCGGTATACATGCAGTGACTGGCAGAACCACTGTTTGCTTAGCCTTTCTCACTCACAGGGCCATGGAGAGCAGCGGATAAAGCGCTAACATCTCACAGGGATGATGGAGTTTCACTTACATCATTCTTTGCCATGTGACTTTAGCCACATCCTCTTTAGCTTGGGTTTTCTTTTTCTTTTTTCTTTTTTGGTTTTTTCAGAGACAGGGTTTCTCTGTGTAGCCTTGGCTGTCGATCCTGGAACTCACTCTATAGACCAGGCTGGCCTTGAACTTAGAAATCTGCCTGCCTCTGCCTCCTGAGGGCCGGGATTAAAGGCATGTACCACCCGCTGCTAGCTTGGGTTTGCATTTTTTATCTTTAAGACAGGGATAGTCCTGCCATGACAAAGGGGTTCTACAAGTTCAATAAGAATACCACAAAATGTGTGCCAAGCCAGCAAAAGGCACTTGGTACAGAGTAGATGTTAGCCAAGGCTATTCTCAAACACACTGTCCCACTCACTGGCACCCGTGGCTTTGTGTGCCCACTGACTATCTGGGCCTGATCACAAAGCACTCCATGGATGGCTGAGAACACAAATAGAAGCAGGCAGTTTTGTGTTTCCAGTTTTTATGAAAATTAATAACATTAATACCTCACAGACATATACATACACACATCACTATATACATAGTCATTAAGTTATTAATTAGTCTCTGTATAAAACGTTTCTACATTAGTGTTCCGAGCTAGGCCCAGTCAGTCCTTGGCATATTCACAGTAGCAGCCCTAGGGCTTGGCCCAGTGGGCAGGCAGTGAGGAGGTTACAGAGCGGCCCTCCCTGCAGTGAGCACAGATGTCCTGGGCCGCTCACCCTCCAGTCCTTGGTCCCTGTCTTGACGTAGGAAGAACAGCTGCTCAGTGCAAGGGCAAACAGACCCCGTGCCTAATGCTACCTGGTGCCCCAGGTCCTCTGTGTGGTGGCTTCAGGCACCCTGGCAAGTCCTAGAGAATGCTGGCCAGCTCTGTGGAGTCTGTATCCGAGCAGCCCGAGCTGCTGGCTTCCTCTCTGCCAAGAGTAAGAGGAGACGAGTTAGCAGAAGCATCTTCCCCCTCCTCGGCTGCCACCTGCCTGAGGAACCTTGGCCCTGGAGTCCAAGCCAGCTGTCAGTCTTGTCTACACCCCAGGAGAGTTTACTCACTCCCACTGTCCACCCAGAAACTGCTCGTGGCTGTTCCCGCAGAATGAAGGGCATCCCAAACCTCAGAGAGCCACTGGCTCTGGCTGGCTGACATAGTGGCGTGAGTCACTACCCTGCCCTTCATCATCTCTGGCCATGCCAGAGGGCCTGTATGCCAGCAGGGCATCAGAATACAGGTTGCAGCTAGAACACAGGGCAGGACTCTAAGCCTTATCACGGTTCCTGGTTAAACTTTGGTTTTCTTCATCTGTAGGATAGGAGTCATAAGAGTCTTGCCATGGGGGCGGGGGGGGGAGGGGCCGAGGGGGACGGGGTTGGGGGGTGTGGCTGTCATCCCAGCACTCAGGAAGCAGAGCCAGTCGATTGTGTTGGTATCAAACAGCTAGCTCGATACCAGCCTGAGCTAAATGAGACCCTGACTCAAAAAAAAGAAAACAAACAAAAAAACAAAAACAAAAACAAAAAACAAAAACAAAACTAGGAACACTAGGGGAATACTAGTGGGATCTGGAAGCATACATCTAAACAGAAGCTCCTTCAGGACAAAGAGTTTGGCTTTGCTTTTAGAGACAGGATCTTTCTATATAACCCTGGCTGTCCTGGAACTCACTGTGTGGACCAGGCTGGCCTCGAACTCACAAAGACCCACCTGCTTCTACCTCTTTGAATGCAGAGGTTAACGGTATGTGCCATCGTGCCCAATCATTTTGTTTGCTTGTTTGTCTGCTTGCTTGCTTTTTCCTATCACATTGCTGGTACCTGGAAAGTGTTTCTTGGGCAGGGCAGTGGTGGCACATGCACAGCACTAGGGAGGCAGAGGCAGGCGGATTGCTGTGAGTTTGAGGCCAGCCGGTTTACAGAGGGAGTTCCAGGACAGCCAGGACT
>JADRCD010198742.1:0-22029 GCA_019843815.1 Montemys delectorum | reverse complement strand
CGCAGAAGAGCAGTTGAGCCCTCCATGCTGGGGCTATTTTGGTATTCCTATGCTAATACTCTTGTTCTGCTGGAGGCAAGGACCTATCTAGGAAGGAAGTTCCTATCTAGCATTTCTTGCTAATTCTCTGATCTCCCTAGAGGCACGAACCTGGAAGTTCCGACCTAACAGTTCTAGCTGATGTCCTTGAGTTTCTAGTATGTAAAACAGTTCTGACTATTGTTGGACTGCCCTAAGGAATGAGCTTGACCTCTGTTGCTAACTCTGAGAAAAAACCTGTCCGATGAGGCAGATTCCTTGAGAGAAATTCCAAGCTAAGGATAGCTTGGAATTGAGTTAGGATATATTGGAAACATCGTGCTGGCCAGGAAACAATGCCCAATCTTAGCCATTAACAAATCATTTCTTGGGGTACCTTTATGCCTAAATAAGAGGGCATGTTGATGATTGGAAAGACTAATCTGGAACACGTCTGAGTTAGGAGATGCCAGCGACTATCTGAATACCCAGGAGGCACAAGCTCCCTTTTGGGGCTATAACGTTTCTTGTTCTAGATCAGGCTTTTACCCCCGATACTGTAGACGTGACTGGTGTAGATGAGTGTGAGTGACAAAAATGAAAGCACAAAGTACACAAACTTATGGGACACAGTGAAGGAAGTGCTAAGAGGAAAACTCAGCTCTGAGTGCCTCCAAAAAGAAACTGGAGAGAGCATACACTAGCAGCTTGACAGCACACCTGAAAGCTCTAGAACAAAAAGAAGCAAATGCATCCAAGAGGAGTAGACAGCAGGAAATAATCAAACTCAGGGCTGAAATCAACCAAGCAGAAACAAAGAAAACAATACAAAGAATAAAGAAAACAAAAGCTGGTTCTTTGAGAAAATCAACAAGATAGATAAACCCTTAGCCAAACTAACCAGAGGGCATAGAGAGAGTATCCAAATTAACAAAATCAGAAGTGAAAAGGGAGATATAACAACAGAAACTGAGGAAATTCAAAAAGTCATCAGATCCTACTACAAAAGCCTATATTCAACAAAACTGGAAAATCTGGATGAAATGGACAATTTTCTAGACAGATACCAAATACCTAAGTTAATTCAGGATCAGACAAACCATCTAAACAGTCCCATAATCCCTAAAGAAATAGAAGCAGTCATTAAAAGACTCCCAACCAAAGGAAGTCCAGGACCAGAGGGGTTTACAGCAGAATTCTACGAGACCTTCAAAGAACACGTAATACCAATACTCTTCAAACTATTCCACAAAATAGAAACAGACACTACCCAATTTATTCTATGAAGCCAGTTACAGTATATAATCTCCCTTGGAGATTGAATGGTTTCTGTCTAATTAGGAACTTGTCACAATTTTCTTTCATAGAGGGCTTCATAAGAAATACTTTTCTATTTCTATCGGGTTTAATATTCCAAATAGATTTAAAAAACTAGTTGAGTGCACATTACTTTAAGCTTCAGAAGACATCATGTATATTTAAGAGACATTTAACTATTACATGTTATTTTGATGACTTTAAAAAATGTTAATACTGAGTTGTATATTTTTAAATACATTTTATAAAAGAAGTCCTTGGAACATAATATTGACAGGTTATAGCCAAAGTTTAACAAAACAAATAATATAGCAATATAATAAAATCTGCAAATTGATTAGCAATGAAGAAGTATGAAAGCTTTTCACATGATTAGTAGTTAATGATATTTATAATTCTGTGATTTATAATTACCTCAAAATATATCAGAATTAAGAAATAATGAGATTTATAGTTAACATCAGACAAATAACAGAAAAGTATTGTTTGTGAAATAATTAGAACACATCAATTTATTTATCCTTTGTATCATATTGGTCATACAAAATATTATATAAGATATATAGGCACAGAATGTACAACGGCTGTGATACAGGTATTTTAGGAAGCTCTTTTTTTTTTTTTTTTTTCAGATTTTACAATCCAGCCTTTGCCTCTCCTACTGGCCCCCTTCGCCACAGTTCCTCATCCTGTTCTTCAGCACTCCTGTCTCCGGGACCAGACAGTCTCAGAGCGGTATATGTGTCAGAGCCTCGGACCAGTTTGTGTATGCTGCCTGGTTGGTGGCTCTGTATATTTGGACACTTAGTTTAGGAAACTGAACAAAACCATGATTCTTTAGCAACACTGCTTCTGGAGAGTAGGTGAGGGCTGTTAACAGCTTAGACGAGGTGGTGGGCTTCAATGTCTTCCTGGGACTTACTCTTTTTGAGAACCTTAAAATAACTCCAAAGGTCAAGAAAGGGAGAACATGCCAAGAGCAAAAATAAATATATTTTAGTCTTCACTTATTACTTGACAAATAGATGCGTGACATAATACTTTGAATTTTTAGTCTTGGTGAACAATCACAGTCCTCATATCCCAAAGTTTACATATAATACTATACACTTAAAAAAAAAACCATATCACTTGATGTGCCAAAGTATATCATACATACTATGTTTATTTTTTTTCATACAATATTTGATCTTGTTCTCTCCCTTACCCCAACTCCCTCAGTTCCCCAGCTAGATACTTCCATCCAACTATATATCGCCCTCTCCAAAACGGAAAAACAACAAATATAAAAACAAAAGATAACACACACAACCACAAAACTGAAAATCAAAACAAACAAGCCAAAGACAAATGAGACAAAATAATTAATAATTAGTAGTAGTAATAATAATAATAATAATAATAATAAACAATAACAATAATACCAAGACAACGCAGAAATCTGCAAGCAAACACAACAACATGGAGTACATTTTGGGTTGCCTAATTAAGGCTTTGGGCCTGCGCAGGACTGCGTTTGACACAACCAGTGATACTCCATTGGAGAAAACTGATATTCCTTTAGCCATTGGGTATCAATGAATAGCTGTTGATTGGGAGTGCCCCCCCCCCCCCACAGCCCCAGTCCTCTGCTACTTCCCCTTCTCAGTGCTTGACCACTGTTTGGCTGCTCCAGTCTTGTACACGGTACCAGTCTCTATGAGTTCATAAGCGCGTCAGCTTTACTGTGTCTGAACACCTTGTTTTCTTAGACTTATTCATAACCTTTTAACTTTTTAAAAAATTACTTATTTTATTGCATTTTAAAAAATCCCAATAGTTGTCCCCCTCCTTGTTCCCCACTCACAAAATACTTCTTTCCACTCCCCTTCTTCTCTGAAAGGGTGGGGCTTCCCCCTCATTATCCCCACACCGTGGCACATCAAGTCTCTTTAGTTAGGCATATCCTCTTCCACTGATGCCAGATTCTTGTAAATTTATTTTTTATTAGATGTTTTCTTTATTTACAATATCTCCTTTCCTAGGTTCCCCTCCAAAAAGAAAAAAGAAAAAAAATAAAGTAAAATAAACAAAAAAACTAAAACAATCCTCTTTTCCCTCCCCCTGCTCACCATCCCGCCCCCTCTTGCTTACTGGCCCTGGCATTCCCCTACACTGGAGCATAGAACCTTCACAGGGCCAAGGGCCTCTCCTCCCACTGATGACCGCCTTGGCCATCCTCTGCTATACACATGCTGCTGGAGCCATGAGTCCCACCATGTGTACTCTTTAGTTGGAGTTTTTGTCCCTGGGAGCTCTGCCTTATTTTAAATACCCAGAAACTGGAAACAACCCAGATGTCCCTCAACAGAGGAATGGATACAGAATGTGGTACATCTACACAATGGAGTACTACTCAGCTATTAAAAACAATGAATTTATGAAATTCTTGAGGAAGTGGATGAACCTGGAGAATATCATCCTGAGTGAGGTAACGCAAGCACAAACACACATGGTATGCATTCTCTGATAAGTGGATATTAGCCTAGAAGATCGGAATACACAAATACAAACCACAAACCATAAGAAACCCAAGAAGAACCAAGACCAAAGTGTGGATACTTCGTTCCTTCTTAAAAGGAGGAACAAAATACCCATGGAAGGAGTTGTAGAGACTAACTATGGAGCAGAGACTGAAGGAAGGACAATTTAGAGACTGCTCCATTTGAGAATCCTTCCCATATTCAGTCATCAAATCTAGACACTATTGTGGATCCAACAAGTGCTGGATGACAGGATCCTGATATAGCTGTCTCCTGAGAGGCTCTGACAGTACCCAACTAACAAAGAAGTAGAGGCTCACAGCTAGTACAGGGTCCCCAATGAAGGAGCTAGAGAAAGGACCCAAGGAACTGAAGGATTTGCAGCCCCTTAGGACGAACAACAATATGAACTAACTAGTATCCTCAGAGCTGCCAGGGAATAAAGCTCCAGATTCTAGTAAATTTTAAAAGTTGTAGCCTTCATGGAGAACAGATAAAATTAGTCATTTTACCAGTTCTAAAATTCATCCACTAGGTGGCGCTGATACTCTAGCTCCTCTTAATACTGGGACTAAATGCAAAATACCATTGATAGCTATTTCAGCCCTCCAGCTAGTATGATTTCCAGTAGAAACTTACCTGTGGATACTTCTCTGATTAATGGATAAGACCACTTTTAAATTGTGTATTTTTCTTATTAAAATATGAAAGCTATTAACTTGAGTTATCAGCATATTAGCATATTCAGAATAAAATCTTTGTAAATAAATTTACAAATAAAATTCCTCCAAAAAGTATTCTAAATACCAATCCTTTTCCTGTCACTTTCTCTAAAGTTCTAGAAAGAATTTCTCACACTTTGTTAAGGTGAGGCCTGAAGAGTATCACGGCTGATAATGAATTATGGATCTCCTATTTCTTAAGAGGAAGTAAGAGTTCATCCAGTTGTCATGCTTTATCTGGGTGTCCTAAGGAAGGCCGGAAGATTACACCCCAGAAACCATCGCAGCCCTGACCACTTTTCACATAGTACTCAGAATGATTGACGATTTCACAGACAGACAGTAATCACTGGCAGCAAGGGAGCTACACATAAAGATTTGTAAATTTTGCCGGTATAGATCCCCTTTAATTACCACTCTCATACAGTGAAAATAAAGAAATGTTTAAAGTGAGATTACAACAACTGGACCTGGAGGAGACCAGCGAGTCTAAAGTAATTTAAGAAATTCCGAGAGCCCTTTAGAACTGCTGTGCAGTTGCGAAGGCAATAGTGTTCCGAGGAGAGAGGAGACAGGGGAGATGGCTGCACGGCCGGACCTGTGACAAGGCTTTGTAATGGCCTTTACACCAATTTTGTCCTAAAATGTAATTTTCCAGTTAGGTTTTTCCATTGTTCTAAAAAGTAATTTGGAACAAGTGGCAGAGATGAGGAGAAAGTTGAGTAGCCAGAAGGTCAAATACATTATGGGGAACGGAGCATTTCTTTAACAACGCCATGAGTGCTGTGACGGCCATGTTCACTATATTACCTTTGGGATGACGCTGATTCTAACTCGGTCCATTTTATTTTTCCCCTCACTTTTACTACATTTTTTTTCATCCTTTTCTTCTCTGACTTCACATTTGTTTATTCTTCAAATCCTTTGTGCTCAGTAAGTTATTTCTTTCAACTGTGCTTATGTAAACACCAATGTTTGCAGCGTCAGATGTTTCTTTTAAAGTGAGAACTATTTGAGGAAGAAATAATATAGATGCATGTTAGAAGAAGTCTCGAGTATTTAAAGGGATCATGCCTTTGTTATTTGTAAATAAATGATTTTCTTAGAAAAAGCAATACATTTTGGGAGTTGTCAAGGCTTTTAATCTACTCAGAGAAATTCAGTGTCATGATAAATGGCTTTAGTCCAGATTATGTAACACAAAGCCATTGACAGAGGCAAAATTTAAATTTTGTTTTTTTGGTACAGGACCTTATGTTCTACTAATTATTTTAATCTGAAAATATGTAACATTACCTCTACTGATGTTGTTACTTTTATTAGTTCTGCTGGCTCAGCATTACTGCACCAGATATATTTACATAAAGCTGCAAAGCAAACAATTATACCATATATTATATCAAGAAATATACAAAAACCACAAGACATAAAGTAAGTATATCTTAAATCTTTTTTATGTAACTATTGTTCTAAGCATGGCCAGTAACAATACATTTTATAGTAGATAACTGTTACACTTTTACACCCATTATCAATCATCTGTATTAGTTTCAAATAATTTTCTATACCTCTCTTTGGGTTATTAAAAGGGTAGTTCATTTCTGCTGTCTTGGGAAATCTAAAACTTTTAAATTTTCCTTTGGGCTATAAAATTTGAGCCTTCAAAATATCATATCTGGATATTCAAAGTAGTTTAAACGCAGCATTGTTTTTAATGTGTGTGTCTGTCTGTGTATCTGTATGTGTGTATGTGCATGTGTGTGTGTGTGTGTATGTGTGTGTGTGTATGTGCATGTGTATATGTGTGTGTGTGTGTATGTGTGTGTGTATGTGTGTGTGTGTGTATGTGTATGTGTGTGTGTGTATGTGTGTGTGTGTGTGTGTGTGTGTGTGTGTGTGTGTATTAATCATTTTTAACCAACAGAAGGAAATGAGAAATATCATGGCCAACACATTAACTTGAATGCTGGATTACTGGTTTCTCTCTCCCAGCATCTACACAAAAATGTGGGGTGTGTGTGTGTGTGTGTGTGTGTGTGTGTGTGTGTGTAAATCACAAACAAGTGGCTGATACAAATGTTAGAATAGTAAAGAAAAGTGAAGTGCAAACGTCGCAGGAAAAAAAAATCAAGATGTTACAAACCACAAGAAGTCTAAACCAACAGACATTCTAAAATGTCAGAAATATACCCAAATATATAAATGCTGAGTAGTGAGAACATAAATAAAACATTTTGACATAAAAGGCATGGGCAAATAATGCATGAGAAAATCAGCTACCAAAATTAGATTCCTTACTTTCCCAAAGAGTTGTGGAAAGTAGGGAAGTATTACACATAATGAGAGATGTAAAATAAACAAGTACTGAGGGCTGAGGGCTGGGCCTTAGTAGTGGGGAGCTTGGCTACTGTGTGCTTTGGCTAGTGTGTGCTTTGCTTGCTTAGCCCTGGAACTTGAACTACTTACTGGAAATAATAAATCAGAGTCTTTTAACCACAGTACTTCATGAATTCCAGGTTGTAATGTAATGCAGTGAGGAACTAGTTGAGCCGCTGGACCTTCAAAATGTGTTGATATGTTATGTAATGTGATATGCGTTATGAACACAGCTAGCATTCAAAGTAAGTACTCTGTAATATTCTAAGAATGAAATAGCAAAGAAAAATCCTCTGAGTTTGAACAAAAGGAAGGGTATATACAAGTGTGAAGGGAGGCAAGAAAGGCCAAATGATATAATTGTAATATCAAAACAAGAGAAAACATTTAAAATTTAATGCTTGATTCTGTAAAGATGATTTGTAACTTTAAGAAGGAAATCACAAAACATTGAATTTTTTTTAAATTTTAATGACAGGCCTCTATAAGTAAACATGATTTGGGGGGTATACATACATAATCAAAAGTACTCAAGAACATGGCCTTAATGAGCAGAAGCAAAAGAGGTGGGTTGGAATTTCCTTTTTTTTTTTTTTTTCCCCCAAAGTAGCTATAGGAAAACTGAAAAAAAAGAAAAGCCTATCGATTCTTGGGAAGAAAGCTGAGGAGTGCACTGTAGGCTGACTGTGTGCTCCATCCTGTAGTCGTGTGCTCTGTGCAGCTCTGTGCAGCTCTGTGCAGCTCTGTGCAGCTCTGTGCACTGAGACAGGAGTTGGAAGAACACCTTCTTTACGCAGAGGCTGCTGCTTTGAACACACCAGAGCTAGGTTAAGGGAACAAACTGTAATCTGAATCATCCCAGTCACTTTTTCTCTCAGCCCATGAGCACAGCTCAAACCAAGAAGGTAGCACAGATCACTCCATGTAGAACAAGATGAAGTAGAAAATCAAGGGTTTTCGCTCAACTCCAAAGCATCAGCCAGTTCTTGTAAGCCTGAGAGGAATAGATTCTCTAGTCATGCTTTGACCTAAGGAGGGTAGATGGCACTTCCACAAACCCTCTTTCCAAATGCTTAAGGTTGTGCTCTTGTCCATCTCAGCAGCTTTTTGAAAAGCATCTTCACTGGCATCCAAAATCTGACTCACTGTGTTATAGCAATTTTTTTTTTTGCCTTGCTGTCAGCCTCTTTGGTTGCATGGAAGCTCTGTCCAACCACTGCAGTAGCAGAAGTGATGTTCTCAGCCGTCAGTTTACTGGCATCTGTTGTTAAAACTTGGGCTTCTATAGAAATATTCTCAGAGACTTTTGGGATGTTGTTTATCATTTGCGGTACCCGGCTCACATGTTTGAAAAGAAGGTCCATATCTGCCCACTGGGATTCTGCCAAAGGTGAATATGGTATTATTCTCCTCGTAGGTATCACTTTCACAGAAATTAGCGATTGTACATCTCAGCCCTTTCCACTCTTCAGTACAAATGCATCTGCCATTTTTCCAGGTTCTGCCATTCCTGCAGAACTGTACAGGGGTGCTTGACACAGAAACAAATATCTAGTTCATCATCAAAAGAAGAGAGGACAGGAACTCAAGCAAAACAGGAACCTGGAGGTAAGAGCTAATGCAGAAGCCATGGTGGAGTACTACATACTGGCTTGTTCCTTCAACATTGAAGTTTTTTTTCATCCTCTGCCTATTTGTTCCAATTTCTTTTATAGATTTGTGATAAAAAACAAAACAAAACAAAACAAAACAAACAAACAAACCAAAAACAACTTCGGAAGAAAAGCAAATGAGGACAGGAAAGAATTTACTTCTTCTTATACTTCCAGCACCTAGTCTGACATTTCAGGAACTCAGGACAGAATTTCAAAGCAGAAAACTGAAGTCATGACAGCTTGTTATTCCACTTAATATTATCTCCAATCAGGGAACTCAAGGACATGTGCAGAAGTCATAAAAGAATGCAACTCACTACTTGTTTGCTCACAAGTGTACACATTCCTCTACAGCTCAAGACTGTCTGCCTAGAGATGGTGCTACCCATGATGAGCTAGGTGTTCCTACACCAAATAATAATCAAGACAATATTCTACAGACTCCTAGCTAAGTCAGCAATTAAGACTTCTCTCTCTCTCTCTCTCTCTCTCTCTCTCTCTCTCTCTCTCTCTCTCCCCCTCTCCCTCTCTCCCTCTCTCCCTCTCTCTCTCTGTCTCTGTGTCTCAAAATTTAACAAACATAACTTCAGAAATCACTTGCTATTTGAAAGGACATCTATCAATAAGTAAGCCTCCCTTAAAATCTTAGAAAAATTTATGTTTGCCAGGTAGGAAAATAGCTACATTTCTGTATTGCTTCGACACTTGAAATTTGTTGTTTGCTTGCTCTTCTCCCCAGATACTTCACAATCTTTTCAAGAATAGGAAGTGTGTCACTTTATTTACAGTGTATTCCCTGTGTTTAGAAGAGTTGCTGGCATATGGTAGGTGTTATATGAATATTTCATGAATGAAAGATTAGCATTGCTTGAAAGTAGACAATCCTGATTTAACCCAGTCTTTCAACTACCAAGCATTCCCTTATATGAAACTTGTGTTAGCTGAAGGAGAACATGGACTTCTTTAGATATGTCATCGCTTAAATTTATTGGTGCAATGCTACTTAGTCCTTGCATTATTCTAATGTTCAAAGCATTTCATTTTATGAAACAAAACTTTGGGTTTCCTTCAAGACCATGTGTCGAAAATCTGTCAAAGGAGGCTTTAATACAATTCTGACTTTGTCATCAAATAATGCATCATGGCATATTGTTAAGATGCTCTAAAATGTTATTTTCTAACATTTCCCTCTTTGAGATGAGAGCAGGAGACTTCCCTAAGTGCATAACTGTTTAAATCTTAGAAACTTTTGCTTTGGGCAAAAGTCCTTAAAGGAATTGCTGATATTCACTGCCTCAAATTGATTTTCTCTCATCTTTTTAACCTTTTGCCTTAGGCTTTTTGTCAGGGCCACACTGTAAAGCAGTTCTGTCATAATCACTGATGACTTATATTTATTAAGTCTGGTAGTCATGTCTGCAAATTCATACTTGTGCCAGGTGCATCTCATAAACATTATCTATTTATTGTACTCTCCTCTTTTCTTCCTAAGCCACGGCCACCTATATTTTGAACCTCTTTTTTGATTTATCTTCAAAATAGTATCATAGTTCTTATTCTTAGACTTCATGATGTGGAGCGCAAGAATTCAATGACTTTGATGATTAACCTCAAACTTTGCCTAAGTCTAAACCCCTCTTCTGAACAACAATTGATTGTCTAAATCTGAATGTTGACTCATTGTAGACATCAATCATGTCCTGCTCTAGGTTACTCCATAGGATACAGGCAAATAACTTTCAAATTCTGCCTTGCTTTCAATGGTAATTTTCTGTAAAATAAGAGTTTGCTTCATTTTTAGTGCAAATGTTAAGGCAGGAAGATTGCATACATTGATTTTTGCATATAAACAATTAGAATATTTCTAACACAAATCTAAGCTTGCTGACTGATGCATAGCTTAACAAACTGTTTCTATCTATAAACTTCTCAACTGAAAACAGGACTTCAGGTCTTAAAATGAAAAGAGGAAAAGCAGACATGAGAGCTCTTCAAGCATACCAGATCCATGCATGTTCTAAACTTCGTAACTAAACTTTATAATGTAATTAAAAAGGAGTACCCACCAATGGGTCATGGTAGCAACCAATGACTTTTCAGTAGAAAATTATTATTAGTTCATACAGTGTTTGCATTACATAATTGAAAGATGATGATGTTCCAACTCTCCTCTCAAACAGACTTAGTATGAATGGAACCAATGCTTCATCTTTAATCTGCTGCACATCTTAACTGAGCTCTGTGACTTGAAGAGAAGATAAGTATGATTTTATCTAACCCCCATAATATTCTTTTGACATCGCTGTGTCGGTTATCTTCATTTTGTCTTTTCTAAAGTCCCTGAGACCCTTGTAACAGCTGTCAACTATTCGTTGCCACATTGTGATCTATTTATTGTGCTCTTATGTAAAAAAGGTGTGCCATGAGAATTATTCCAATATTTGAGCTTAGAGGAAAAGAAAATATTGTCCAGAGCCATGAGTCTCAAATGAAATTAAAAGTGCTTGGTCAACTCCTTAGTATATTCGCAAATGACTTTGACACCTGTTTTAGAGTTTGCATTGTTGTAAAGAGACACCACGGCCAAGATAACTCTGACAAAGGACCACATTTAATTTGGGCTGGCTTACTGGTTCTGAAGTTCAGTCCATTATCATCATGGCAGGAAGTGTGATAGCATCCAGGCAGCCATGGCAGTAGAAGAGCTGAGATTTCTACACCTTGTTCTGAAGGCAAACAAGAGAAGACTGGCTTCCAGGACACCAGAAGGAGAGTCTCAAAGCCCATTCCCACCATGACGCACCTGCTCTAATAAGGCCACACCTCCTAGAAGTGCCACTTACTTCCTTGAACAAGCATACTCAAACCACCACTTTCTATCCTATGGCCTGGGGTGGGGACCTTAGGCTTGTTCAAACACATGAGTCTATTGGGTGGGAGTCATACTTAGTCGTGAAATAATACAAAATGATAGTCAGGCAGTGGTGGCGCACTGCTTTAATCTGAGCACTTGGGAGGCAGAGGCAGGTGGATTTCTTAGTTGAAGGCCAGTCTGCTCTACAGAGTGAGTTCCAGGACAGCCAGGGCTACACAGAGAAACCCTGTCTCAAAACAAAAACAAAAAACAAAACAAAACAAAAAAACCAAAAGAATAATACAAAATACTGAGTCATGCTCATTGTCATTTTACTCACAATAGCCAGAAAATGAAAAAAGTGTAAATGCCCTTCAAGCGTCCAATGTGCAAAGAAAATGTGGTACATATATATCACAAATTATGATTCAGCTGTAAGGTAATCGGAATCATGAACTTAATGTAGGTAAATGGATGAAACAGAAAACATTCTATTGAGGGGAAACTCAGACCCAGAAAGATTAAAGTCACATGTTCCTACCCTTTGGAAATTTTTAGTTTCAAATCTTCAAATGTGAGTATATATCCTGAAGTAAATGTGGAAACAAGTAAAGTTAGAGTGGTGGTCCATTGTCAGGGTAGAGGAGTGGAGTCAATAGGGAGAATAGTAGTGTAAATATTATCTGATAAGGGAAATGGGATAAGGGGTTTCTAATTAAGGAAATGGGAAGAAGACAAATTCAAAAATGTAGAAGGGTTAGTTACAGAAAGGATGTCTAAAATATTCATAAATATACAATCAGCTCTCTATTTACAGTAACAATAATACACATAAATTTGTGTATAAGTATACACATATATTTGCAATGGAATTTTCTGATTTGGGTTGACAAGGCGTCTTCCAAGAAACAAACTATGTAACAAAATCTCACAAAGTAGGCATAGGAAGTCCTGATTTGAGTTAGTGGTCAGGTTATCCAAGGAATTCCCAAAACATTATAGGCTACTACCATTATGCTTGGTTCCTCCTAAGATGTGGAAGGTAAATCTTTATTGAAGACAAACACCATGCACTTCAGACAGAAAACCCAGAGTTCCTTGAGCCAGAGTTGAAAAGAATGTCTTCCTCCCTGAGGATTAGGTCTCATGGTACCAGAGGCTGTCGTGCAAGCATCTAAAAGAGAGAAGCAATTGAAAGTATCGCCAAGGTAGTACTACAGCTATGAAGTCCAACAAAGATCAGCTTGGCCTGATAACCCAATATTTCAGTAACAGTACATATGTATTGGCGGTAACCAAAAGCTCTTTAATTGGATTTAATACCCACTCAACATGAGAGAAATCATACCTGGTATTGGAAACTTAGCTAACTACCTAAGACTAGTCAAGTCATGAATCTTGCAAGGGAACCCACAACCACAATTTTACTAAAAAAAAAAGCATAATCTCTAACTACACTCTAAATATCTGTTTTTATACAAATATAATTTTATCATCCCTTCCTCATCGAGACAACTTTCCGTGCAACAGAAAGAAATCACTATAGAAAAACATAATCAATCAAGATATAGAGTAGTATCTATATCTATGGATACATCCATAGAACATATTTCCCGTCTAAGGCTCAGAGAAACTTGGAAATGAAGTGGAAGGAAGATTTTAAGAGCCACAGGATCTAAAGGTTTGCTGAAAGATTGATTTTCCTAGCAATCTCTGAAGCTACCTCCATAGTCCCTCACCAACACGACTGCCTAGACATGAGCTGAACAAAACAGCAACAGACACATCAATGTGGAGAGGGGGAAGACCTAAGTCACTCTGCGCTGCACACAGTATCACAGTCAACAAAGGAAAGGGAAGGTGGGAGGAAAGTCTTCATAAAGGATGAGTTCACTGGTTATTCAATACCAAATAGTCAACTCTAAAAACATACAAGTCATATACATACCTAGCAGGTTATATTTATGAATACAAACACACACATAGGCAAGTAACAGCAGCTAATGGGAAAATGAGGCCATGGATTTTGAAAAGAGCAAGGAAAGTTATATGAATGTGTTCTGAGGGAGAAAACAGAAAATGGGAGTGATGACATTAGGTTATAACTGTAAAAATAAAAGATAGAAATGGTTATTTGTAATCAATGAAACTGATGTCACTTAGAAGTTATTATTGTTCAATAAACTCTTACCTTTAAAAAAAAAACATATATATACATCTATGTTTCTGACAGCTCACTTACAATAAAATGTTATAGATGTTGTACATCAAACATATTGAAAATTAATGTGAACCTATCTACTGCTTTATATCTACCTTGCCCTTAGTATTACTTAGGCCAATTATGGGAACTTCATCCTCAGCTAAAAATCTTATTGAACCAACCCCTCTCTTTCTCATTTTCCACTGTCAGCATATTTTGGTAGTAAGGCACTGAACATATATTCTATCTCCAATCAGTTCTCATTTCCCAAACAGCTATCATGCTGGTTCAAGTCAGTACTTTTCATAGCTTAAATTACTGTAAGAGCCCAGTAATCTTCCTGCTTCCATCTGTGTTTCCTTTCTGTCTCCTAAAAGCAAACGTCTAAGTAGCGTTGTTAAGTAGAATGTCATATCATGTCAACTCTCTGAACTCCTCCGTGGCTCCTCATTTCAATTGGAATAAAAGGAGGATAGACGGCAACTTCTATCCGACTAATAGCAGCAATGAATTTTGAGTCTGAAAGGAGGACTTAGAAAAAAGCTGTGTGGAAACATTTTTTTACAGGAGAAAAGGGAAAGGGAAGAGATGAGAAGGACTGGGGTCTTTAAACTGATCTTGTTTCTCCTAGCTAAGGGACAGCAACTCTAAAGGGCCTACCCTTTCCATTGTCCAGACTCTTTCATGGAAGATGCATTGGTTTTCCGATGCCGACCTCACAGAAGATGCTCTTGAGAGTGCCCCGGACTACCTAGTTTCGTCCTAAACAAACCTAGGAGCAAACAGATAAGGAAAGGCATGGGAAGTTTTGATATATTTGGAGAGGCAGGAAGGAGGCATATTTTTACTTTTACAGGATATAAATTAAGCGATAGAAGGCATATCAGTTTCTTGCCTAGGAAGGTCCTGGTCTATACTGTCTCCAACTTTACACCTTTATTTTCTCTATAGATAATAAAAGTTATTAAATATTTTACTTTTCATGTTGTCTTTTGGCCCTTGCTCTATATACAGAATATAAGCCCCATGATTGACATGCTTGTGCCAAATCCTAAAACCTATAATATTCATTCAATATATATTGAATGTCAAATAATGTATGTAAATTTAAAAAAACAACTAAAATTTATAAAATTTATAGTATCACTTGTTTTTTTTTCTTTTTTCTTTTTTTGATTTTTACCAATTTATTGTTGTTTCTCTGTGTTGTAAAGGTGTATTTAATAAATAACACCTTGAAAAGAATAGCTAATATGTGGAGGGTTTTTGATTGGCAAGCCTTTATTACATGTTACATAAATTATGAATGATCAAAGTCTAGGTTGGAAGTTGATTTGACTGTCATATTTTGGGACTAAAACAGTTATAATCAATGCATGTTACATACCATGAAGATTATAAAAATCAATGGCATATTATTCTAAGAGGAATAATGAATATATGTATAACACAAATTATACCTCATAAAATATAATTTATCTCAAAAAATATTGGAGAAATAATCTTTCAGGATTCAAATATCTTTTCTCATATCTATTGGAGTTTGATGACCAACAGTAATGGTGCCTTGCACGAATTGATATATGCATAATGAAAAGAATATAGGGAGTGTTGGGAAAAAGCCATGAGACCAGACTTCCTGGATATCACTGCAGGATTTAACAGTTACTCCCTAATTTCATATTTAATTTTTTAATTGTTTTTATTTTTTACTTATGACCTTTTATTAGCAGACAATGACTGATCTAAAAGGGACAACATCCTTTTTTTTTTTTTAATTTCTTTTATACAGTCCAGTCGTTGTCCCCCACCTGGTTTGTCCTCTGGCTGTTCCTCATCCCATACCTCCTTCCCACCCCCCTATCTCCAAGAGGATGTCTCCACCCCCACGCCCACCCCACCAGGCCTCCCTGTTCCCTGGGGTCTCCAGTCTCTGGAGGGTTAGGTGCATCTTTTCTGACTGAGGCCAGAGCAGGCCGTCCTCAGCGGTGTATGTGTCCCTGGCCTCAGCACAGATGGTGTATGCTGCCGGGTTGGTGGCTCAGTCAGAGGGACCTGGGTGGGAGAGGGAACAGGAATGGGAAAAGGGAACATGATCAGGTATTGGGGTGGGGTAGGGACAGAAACAAAGCCCTGAGGGCTAGCAGAAAGAATGGAAAGAGGCAACCTCGGGAGATACTCTTGAGTGCAATTTTATTAGGCACACTTGTTCCTTGCCCCATGCTTGCAATGTGGGCTCACCCAGAGCCCACAGGTAACTTTGCCAAGCTAGTCCAGTCTCTGTTTGTTCCGTGTCCAGTTCCAGCTCTTACAGCTAGCTCTGCTAATCCTGTAAAGACTGCCCTGAGATTGTGTCCTTTCTCTTGCCCACCTGAGTCACCGTGTATGGAAAACACCAGAGAGTCTTAATATTTTAAAATCAGCCGGATAACACAACTGCTGGGCGAAGAATATCCCGCCCTGTCCTCTTTAGCCTCCCCTGCCTATAAAGTTACAAGCTATTGGTCCCTGAGACATGTCTGCCCTTCCTCTATGCTCGATGGCTTGGTCTCACTCCTCTCTCTCTCTCCTCTCCCCCTGGGACCTGGAAATCCTACCTTATCCTTCGCCCAGAGATTGGCTTCTGCCATCTTTATTGACTAGTTAAAATGGGGAGAAGGTTCACATGGAATCACTTGAGTATGTGATCCACTCCTCATAGGGGTAGTCCCTCTTGAGGAAGCAGAATTGGCATCAAAATACAAACAGCACCAGGGCAATCAAGATAGGAGTGGGGGTACCCTCTAGAATGTACCAGAGACCTGGGAGATGAGAAACTCTCAGGACCCAAAGGGAGAACATTAGATGAAATGCCTTACAGTGGGGAGAGGGAATTTGTAGAATCCACCTCCAGCAGGAAGACAGGGCATCAAATGAGGTATGGATTTGCCATTACACAGTCAAAAACTCTGACCCAGAACTGCAGTGACAAAAATGGAGAAGAGACTGAGGGAAAGGAGGGCCAGGGCCAGGCCCAAATTGTGATCCAGCTCAAGGGGAGGTTCCAAGGCCTGACACTATTTATTACTCATGCTATGGTGTGCTTACAGACAGGAGCCTAGCATGGCTACCATCTGAGAGGCCCAACAAGCAGCTGAAAGAGGCAGATGCAGATACTTACAACCAACCAATCAACAGAAGCCAGGTTCCCCTGTGGTTGAATTAGTGAAAGGCTTGAAGAAGCTGAGGAGGAGGGAGACCCCAAAGTATCACTTGTTTTGACTCTATTTCAGAAGCACACTTCGAGACTATAAATTTACTAATTGTTGTGGTTAAATAAAAAATGTTGTCATAATGGGATAGCACTAATATTGATTTAAAACTTGTAAGTACACTACTCAGAATATGGCCATAAGTATTTGGAATATTTACATTTGTTTTCATATTGTCATAGACAGTAAATATCCATTGAGGAAACTGTTAAAACCATTATAATAAAAAATTTAGCTAATAAAGATTAAAAATACACCATTTTTCTCATCAATTGTTATATATTTTATCATTTATTACTTTGAAAACATCTCATAACTCTGAGTTCAGTAAGAAGGAGAAATATATACATTGGTGTTCTTCAGGAATTTGGGATAGTAATGCTGGTTAAATCAACTCACTGAAATTTCTTAAATTTTATATAGGCTTCAAAACAAAGATAGTTCTATAAATTTATAAAAAATGTTTTAATAATGCAGTGGGTAATGGTGTTCCAATCAGATCAAGCAACACTGAGTACTATTGACTATGAACCAGACATTCATAATTTAGCAGCAACTTTGTTCTACCTAGAATTTACCTAGGTACATTAAAAATTTAACTTTCTTTTAAAGGATTTTGGTGATTATGCAAATATTTTCTTTTTTATTTAATCACTTGTTTTTTATTTTTAAATGACCTTGCTTTGAAAATCAAGTGCCTTCTACATATCATCACTGCATGGATACAAGCCACAGACAGATTCTAACCTTTTATTATCATTTTATACTACAACTTTCAGAAACAATTATATGACATTTCATAAACTCCGTCATCTATTTAATTAGATGAAAATACCATCACTTGTTCAAGAAATCAACATAATATGATAACTCCGATGTTTCTCAAATTAAAACTTGAATTTTTAACAATATTATATAACTTGACTTGTAATAAACAATCTTTAATAATATTTATTTTAGAGTTTTCTAAGCCTGTTTGTTCAGATACCATTTAAACCTGGGAAAAATTCTCATTAAATCTTGCAACATGTAATGAACAGTTTTAACTCTTAAGGGCATATATAAATCTAATATATATATATATATATATATATGTAAAGAATGGATGAATATAAGTCCTAATGTTACTTCAGATTCTTTAGATAGTTTCCTAAAATAATGAATAATGTTCAAAAATAATGAAGTATTCTTAAAATAAGAGTGAATTCATTTTTAATCTATGATCAAATTTTTAGACTATTTTCAGTTAACAGTAGTTTTTCATAATCTATTAAGCTTTTACAATAAAACTAAAGTCAAACCAATTTCTTCCACAATCGCTGTAACCAAAATTAAACCTGTGAGTGTTGTTTAGGGTATTCTTTATCTTACAGTAAGAGCTCAGGAATGTTTCTTTAAACATACCTCTAGATAAGATGCTGCAATCACAATCGGGCCCATAGGCTGGCTGAGGACACTTCCTTGTGATGCCAGCTCTTTGAGAGCAAAAGTAATTTAAAAAAAAAGAGTCTATGTTCCCAGATCTAAGAAGTAGCATTGATGAGAATTAACAAATGCATAATTTGTACACTGTTCACATATTTACTGTATATTATGTATTTTCATATATGCTTGCCTGAGTTCATGTGTACCACACTAGATATTTATTGAAATAAGATTGTATGAATTTGCTGGAAATGAGGGAATTTTATTTTATTTGTGAGAACTAAAACTTAGTGGGGTGAATGTGCACTATAAGGAATGATAATGGTTGCCCTGCATGGGTTTTTCCTTTGCTCATTTTTATAATAATCTATAGTTTGTATTTTATATTTAAACAACAGCTCAGAACAGATCATCCATTCAACTGCATAAAAGAATGTCAGATTTGAGTATAGTAAAGTTCAAAGTCAGCACATTTTAACCAATATGAAAGCTTAAGTTAGTGCTCATACTAAATCTAAGTGAATTTAATTTTCCATCTGTATGCTTTCATATGTAATTGCCTTCATCTCAGAGTGTCAACAATAGTTATAATCTGAAGCTCCATTTGGTAACATGATGACCAAATAATTAGTTACTATCCCAAGAAGACAGAACATATGGTTTAAGAGAATCTAGCAAAAATAATGGAATGTACATTGAGCATATTTCCATAGTTTTGAATATATGAGTGAGTTTTTAAATTGCTTCAATCATATCAACATTTCCAATGTGGTTGTGTGTCACTGCTTTCTCTAGAGTTTTAAGTTCACTGATTTGCCCTACCTTTTATGATCTCAAGAAAGTCTGTAAAGGACTTAGATTTTTCTCAAGGGTATACACATTTGTAATAATTGTTCAGTTCTAATCTGGTTTAAGATTAGGTCTTGTAATTGTGACTTCATGGAATTTCCCCTTTAAAGCTACTTTTATTTAGGTATTTCCATACTGGTTCTAATATTTCTTTTTTCCTTCCTGAGGGAAGGTTTATTTCATTGGTAAAATCCCTTCCGAGACACTTTCACATTCCTATATATCATTTATCTTCCCCTCAGTAGTTCAATTTTCATTGAATAGAATAACCATATACCTAGCACATCACAGAAATTTCATATACTTGAATCAGATTTTCCTGAAACTTTTGAAATATAAGCTTTTAAAAATAAATTCAGCAGGAAATTTTTGTTAGAGTCCCGTCTGATTTCAAGAAATTAAATGCCAAGGAATGGAGGGTGTGGATCCTTGGCTTTCTAGTAAAGGAATGACATTTAGCTGGGCAGCTAAGGGAGCAGACAGAATGCCCATCCTTTCCTATCAATGGCTGCTTCTACACATGACTGAATATATAGATATATATTTTTTTTCACAGAAGCACTTAAGCTTTCAGCTTCTGGATCATCCAGGTGTAAAAAAGAAATACAGTTATCTTTTACCTTCTAAAACTGCTGTGCAAAGTCTAGTCAATTAGTATTTCCAAACAGACTTAGGAACTTCAAATTAAATGTAGGTATGAGCACTTCCTTGGCTTTTTATATCATTTAAGTAGATAACTAGAGAAATCTCTTAAACATAAGAGAAGCAATTACATTTCCAAGCAAGCAATATAAATGGACAAGTATTTTAACATGTCCATGAAATGCTGTCAATAACATACAGCATAAAGCATAAATATAGCTAATATTTGTGAGGGTGAGTTCTGATAATGATGGTATTTATTCTATTTTTCTTACCTGCTCCTTGTCTCCCTTAAGGCCTCTCCTTTACCCCTACCCTCACTTATATATTTACCTATTTTTCCTAAATGACTCTATGTACATCAATTTCCCAATTTGTCTTCACTTATACTAACGGTTTCTTATTTTAATTAACAGTAATCTATCTTAGCCACAGAAAAATGGCCCCTCTAGCATCTAACTTTTCTGCACAAATTTCTTTATTTCCTCTCCTTCCTTTAGTGCTTGAAAAAGGCATGCTATTTCTTACATGATATCTATTAATTTTTTGATATAATAAAATTCCTTCTTTGGAGTGTCCAAGCTAAGTTGAGGCAAACTTTTCTCTTGTCATCAGGATTGTCCTATCAGCAAACAAACATACTGTGTGAACTAAAGGTCTATTTCATTACTATTTTGAAGTATGTACTTGAATAGATGGTAACCTTCTATGGCCATATGCTTTGTCTCAGCATCGTTACACATTTAATTGCATCCTTCCTTGTCAATACTAACAAGCTACAATTAAATAAAACTCCTCAAATGATCATGAAAAACTAACAGAGTGTGCTTATCACTGAACTTTGTGTTTCTTCATAGGGCATGGGCATTGTATTTCACACATTGCTCTTTTGACAAGCTTTCAGAGAACTTAAGGATACATGTACTCCCAAGGATAGCATCTGAAGCTCAGCGGAGGTTTGATACTGCTTCTGAGAAAACAGTTTTGGTGCCCTGGATGGCAACTAAACCTGCTGCTGTGTCTGTGACACACACACAAAGACACACCATCAGTGGACACCCCTGGGCAGTGATATTCAGAGAACAGAACGTCTAACATCACAGGACCTTTGGTGAACCCTGTAATAGCCCAGTACAAGCATCCTGTCCTCATTTTCCTGAGATGTGATGGTTTGGGGAGTGTCAGCAACATTACACTAGGCTCTATATGGGTCCCGTTATGTGCTAAAGTAGTGCAGACTTGCAAATGGATTCATCTAACCAAAAGGCTAAAGTGGAGAAATGAAAGTCAGCTCAGATGACCAATTTATTTTACTATGAAAATATGTATTGGGAGTGATAGTATAAATTGTAAAAGCAGATGTTAAATTTCTCTTTTAAACCCCTCCATTTCTTTGAAATGAACATGGAAGAGGACGTTCTGCCTACAAAGAACTCCACATAAGTGTCTCAGAATTTGTGTTTAAGCAAATGTGTGGCCTCTTTAAATGAAGCATGTTGTTAAGTATGAGTTAATTAGAACAAAGTGATTTTCTTCCAAATAGTAAAATAAGATAAAATGATAAAATTCTAATGATATTTGAGTCTCAGAACCTAAGAGCCAATACCTTGGCTGAATCTAAGATAGTGAACGTTCAACATTACAAACAGTGAATAATGAGGTTTAAGCTGGTATTTGTTTCTGTTGCTTAAGAGGCAAAATAGTAATAGCAAATATGTTATGCTTCTAAGACAATTCTACAAAACTAATGCACATCAAACTATTTATTCATGAATAGAAAAAGGGCTTTCCCCGTCATTTCTCAGCTATTTTTTTGTCATTGTTGAAATTTACATATAAACATTTGACCTGGTATTTTGTAAGTTTAACTTAATGAATCAAGATGGATCCTGGTATGTCTACTCTATTCAAAAAAGGTTTGATATATGAGGGAGAAAAAACTACCGTGTAAACAACTTGCAAATTATTGATGGTAATTTATGTAAATCCAGTTATATAGTCAAGCCCATATAAGCCAGAAACAGAATCTTTATAAAGGTTATTCCTGTATTACTCTAAAAAGTTTTAGATTAGTTTTGGCCAAGTTATTTCAGGATTGGATTTCACACTTGAATATAATAAGTTACCCCTTTTCAGGTTGTCTATAAGACTTCTCAAGGATTTTATGGAAAACTAAGTGAATTATCTTTAGGAAG
>JADRCD010198737.1:0-13547 GCA_019843815.1 Montemys delectorum | reverse complement strand
AAAAAAAAAAATGAAGGGAGACAAATGACTCCTCAAAGTTGTCCTCTGGCATCTACATTTTCCATGACATATGTGCACCTCAGCACACATTTACACACATCACACATAACCTATTAATAAATATCTGAAATTTTTTTACCAATTTTTTTTATTTTCTTTATTTACATGTCATATGATATCTCCTTTCCCAGTTTCCCCTCAAAAAAAGAAAAAGAAAAAAAGAAAATTAAAAACAGAACAAAACAAAAAAAAAACCCAAAAAACAAAAATGAAAACAAACAAACAAAAAAAAACCCTGTTCCCTCCTCACTCCTCCTGCTAACCAACCCACCCTCTCCCTCTTCCTGGCCCTGGCATTCTACTACATTGGGGCATAGAACCTTCACAGGGCCGAGGGTCTCCCCCCCCCCATTGATGACCAACTAGGCCATCCTATGCTACATATGTTACTGGACCCATTAGTCCCACAATGTGTACTCTTTTGTTGGTGTTTTAGTCCCTGGGAGCTCTGAGAGTACTAGTTAGTTCATATTGTTGTTCATCCAAAGGGGCTGCAAACCCTTCAGCTCCTTGGGTCCTTTCTCTAGCTACTTCATTGGGGACCCTGTACTCAGTCCAATGGATGGCTGTGAGCCTCTACTTCTGTATTAGTCAGGTACTGTCAGAGCCTCTCAGAAGACAGCTATATCAGGCTCCTGTCAACTAGCACTTGCTGGCATCCACAATAGTGTCTGGGTTTAGTGATTGATTATGGGGAGGATTACCAGTTGGAACAGTCTCATGATTGCCCTTCCTTCAGTCTCTGCTCCATAGTTAGTCTCTGCAACTGCTTCCATGGGTATTTTTCCCCCTTTTACGAAGGATCCAAGTCCCACACATTGGTATTCCTTCTTTCTGAGTTTCTTGTTGTTTGTGGATTGCACTTTGTGTATTCCAATCTTCTGGGCAAATATCCACTTATCAGAGAGTATATATCCTGTGTGTTCTTTTGTGATTGGGTTACATCACTCAGGATGATATTCTCCAGATCCATCCATTTCCCTAAGAATTTCATAAATTCATTGTTTTTAATAGCTGAGTAGTACTCCATTGTGTAGATGTACCACATTTTCTGTATCCATTCTTCTGTTGAGGGACATTTAGGTTGTTTCCAGTTTTTAAAACAATGCATGTTCTGCTCTCCATGCAAAACTCAATAAAGCCAGGCAACAGATTACAATGAAAACAAAAAACAACAAACAAAAAACAAAAACAACATAATGTTTTGAATGAGTCTAACTCCTGTTAAGATTAGGAATGACTTATACAGATGTATAACCAATGTTGATGAGAAAGAAATGAAGAGAAGGTCTCACTGTCTGACATAGTCATGGCTTTTTTTTTTTTTTTTTTTTTTTTTTTTTTGCCTCAACCAGAACCAAGTACAATTAATCTATTCTCTGTGGATGAATCAGAAATGACTAGGCAACAGTGTGCAAGAACTATACAGAAGCAAAACAAAAAACAGAACTCAACTCTGTTCTTCAGATATTCAGAATGCTGTAATGAGTTTCAATAAACTTCATTTCATACCATGCTAGAGAAAAAAATAGGTTATTTAAGTCAAAATTGCCATAAGAGAAAATATTTTACAGTTTTAAAATTCATGTAAGTACATTCAAAATTAAACTACAACAGAGATTCATGTTCCATAAACAAGATTCCATATATATATGGAATGCTGCCCACTTCATTCATGGACAGACCATTTATATTTTTTAAGATTAAATGGCTATACCTTTCTTTTTTCTTTTGTCCCCATATAGGTTCCTGAAGTAGAGGTAATCTCTTCTCATGTTTGTGAATTGTTTAAAATTTAACTCTCAACCCAAATCCATGTTCACAGCATGATCTCCATCCATATGAATATTATTCTTTATTCTGTTTTATGGAGTGATGTTACTTATTGATTGGTCTTGATTTAGTTCAGAGGAGACTGAGAAAAGGATCCTTAAGCAAATGTTTTTAGCATGAGTATTTCAAAAGCTCAGTATCCCTCCCTATCTGGACTGACAGAAATACTATCACCCACTAAGATGTACAAACTTTTATTTTGTTCCTGTTGTCAGTGATGATAAATGACAGATGTGGTGACAGACACACAGCTTCTTTGCTATTGAAAACTATAATGCATTACAACATCTATATTTTCTTTTAGCTATTTCTCTACTAGATGTCTACTCTAAAAACCCACTCTAAGAAGTCTATGTGAAACTAGATTAAGTAAGTCAATCCAGGTCAATCCAGTTGTTTATATTAAACCTGGAAACCAATTAACCTATTTTCATGGAAAACTTTGTACCACATTTAATTCTAATTTTAAATTGATTTCAATGTAAACATTTATCATTTGTACTGTTTACAGAATTTTTTATGGTTTTTTATATGAAATTCAATCTGCAAAAGGACTTGTGTTGAAAAGTTCCCTCTTTATGTATAGGGGCTATTGAGAGTGATGAATACTACCCAACCCACTATGGTAATAAATTTATTAACTGTCTGATGAGCCCATACTAATGGACTATCAGTTTAGAGACCCATCTGGAGGAAGTTTACCATGACTTCAAATGGTTTATTTTGGACTGTGGCTCTTATTTTCTTCCCCTAACTTACCACAAAGTAAACAGCTTTCCTCTGCCATGACTCTGGTCCACAATCTCTACCATGTTCTTCTGCTATTCTCTAAGCCCATGGTCAATAAAGCAGACTGAACACAGATTGGGACATCTGAATCTAGGAGGCAAAATTACTCTTTGCCTTTCTGAGTGCTTTTTATACTTTGTAACAGCAATGATATTTGGTCTTAAAAAATAAAGTCACGCCGGGCGGTGGTGGCGCACGCCTTTAATCCCAGCACTTGGGAGGCAGAGGCAGGCAGATTTCTGAGTTTGAGGCCAGCCTGGTCTACAGAGTGAGTTCCAGGACAGCCAGGGCTACACAGAAAAACCCTGTCTTGAAAAACCAAAAAAAATAAAATAAAATAAAATAAAATAAAATAAAATAAAGTCACCTTCTTCCATTCTACTGCTTGAATGTCATACTACAACTTGCTTGACAGTACAAAGAAAGATGACTGATAGAGACTTTGATGGAAATGAAGTTTACTCTTACTTTTCACTGGCCAAGTGAAGTTTTATGTGCCACTATCCTGGTCACACTACTGTAACATGGGACAGCAGCTATGACTTCATGTTATCACAGAACAATGGAGCCTGGGTCACATTTGTCACTTAGTAATTGAAACTGTTTTGATTCTCGCTAAAATAAAGGACACTAAAATTGTGAAAGATGTAAGGGAATGCACGTTATCATCAAATCCTGGCTCTGCATGTGAGCAGCTAGGAAAGCAAGAAAAATATAGTTTTGTGTGTGCAATAGGAAAGTGAGGAAAGAAAAGGATACATAAGATTTAGGAAGCCACTGGGGAGCTGTAGAAGCTGTTGTACAAGGCTAAATGAATCTTCACTTGGCTTTTGACCTTTATTTAGAGCCTTAAAGAAAAATGTGCTTAGAATCCATTTCCAGAACACTAACATTCTAGTTTTGAAGTAACATGTACCAGCAAAATTCACAAAATCATTATTTTAAGATTGATATTAGCATTTGAAAATGCAATGGGAGTTGTTAACATCAGAGCTTGACCTCAGACAGTCCTAATAGCCTAGGTGATGTTCAGGTTTAGACAGAAGGAAGACGTATTGGTAATTAAACAACTCCAGTCAAGGCATAGACCCTATCATCTTCCCATATTCAGCCTCTTCTGTAGGGTGGTCTGAAATGTTGACAAACCTGTGTGGAATCTCTCTCTTGGGGAATACAAGTTCCTCTTGAGGACTGGCACCAGGTTATAGATTTTTTTCTTCTCCCAACAGGAGACTTCTGAGGAGATTACAAGTCCTTGAGGACTATTGTTTAAATATTTAGACAGTCAAAGGGAGAGGCACATGCAACTCTGTATAACATCTTCATTACTTGCAAGATAGTCAGAATCACAGTACAGCAAGTAAAATGTTGAGAGAGAGAGAGAGAGAGAAAAAAAGACTGAGACAGAGACAGAGATAGAGAGACTGAGATAGAAAGAGACAGAGAGAAATACAGAAAGAGAGGCAGACAGAGACAGAGAGACAGAAAGAGAGAAGAAAAAAAGAAAGGAAAGATTATATTAGGAGAAAATTTCCTGACTCCAGCCATCACAGGAACATGTTCCATCTTGCTGACAAGGCCAAAACTGAGTTCATGTTCCCAAGCCCCAGAACCTCCTACCCTGCTTCTTCAAATGTTTTATGTTTGTCTGTTAACCTGTAAAAAATGAAGAGAGGGAAGACACCAATTATCTAAACTAAAATACACAAGTAGTAAATGTATTGCCTGCTGTGACTTACATTGACTACTTGGAATGTACCCACTCTTTTGTTCCTTATCATTCTAAATTATGGACAGAGTCCAGTGAGGAAGACTTGACTACAAAAGGTGAATCAAGGACCCTGAAACCAGGTGACCAGGTGACCAAGTGACCCAGTCAACAACACTAACTTCCTTGCTTAACCCCTTTTGTCAAAACATGATTAGTCAATGCAACAGCCCATGCTGCACCCCCTTGATTTATGTTCCCATCCTATAAAAAAATGTACAATTTCCCTTCTGGGATATGGTTCAGATCTCGAACTGGCAGCCTTGCTGTATGTGCAGAAAATAAAGCTTTCATTTTTTTATCTTGTGTCTGAAGTGAGATTCTTAAACTTCCATCCTGAACCCAGAATTTGTTGCATTTGCCAGGAAATGAACCTGAGCCTCCTGCATAATCGTTGAAAATTCTTCCACTGACACACCATTCGCCATGATGGCAGTCAAAATGTTCAGCTTTAATCAGGTCATCTTATTTCTGAGTCACTGATTCAGCTTTTGAAATCAGGTCTTCTCCTGAACTCTGGTTCATAATTTAGAATGATAAGGGAACAAAAGAGTGAGCAAGCTCCAAGTAGTCAATGTAAGTAACGGGAGGCAATACATTCACTACTTGTGTGCCTCAGTTTATACAATACTCATCTTCCCTCTTTACATTATTTACAGGTTAACAGAACAACCAGAAACATCTGAAGCAGCAGGATAGGAAATGATTCTAGGACCTGAGAACATGAACTTAGTTTTGTCACTGCCAGCAAGATAGAACTTGTTCCTGAGTTGCCTGGTCTCAGAAAACTGTCTCTTAACAAAGGAAAGAAAAGCCATCCAGGATCAGTACATATCTGACTCCTTAAGAAGAGCCTTGTGAAAAGCAAGACAGTGGAACAAAAAATCCAAGATAAGAGCAATCTCAGAAGTGTTCCCAGTCAGTCCCAGGAGCACATGCATTCCAAAATAGCATTTCCAGGTACACACATTCTCTCAAGATTACGTCTACTGATACCTTTTGTAGAAATTTACTTTTATGATGATTTCCCCTCAAAAGAGAACATGTGTTAATACCAAGGGAGAGCTCAGTACCATCCTACTTTGTTATGCTGTTCCTGAAAACAAAGGACATACTGAATGACATACAGATGAACCAGCCTTCTCTGAGCTTCCTTTCTTTGCCTAGAAACAAATCCTCTAAAAAGAGCACACTATTATCAAGGGCCTCCCTGGAATTATGCAATATCAGCCACAGCCTTTGTCTCTGTCACCTGTTCCTGTGAGAACCCATTCATCTCTCCCCAAAGCCACTTCCATTTGTTCTTCCCCCAGATCACATGTGTCCTTTCCTGTTCTTCTAATGCAAATATGTAAAATTGTTACATCCTTCAGGATTGTCTGGATTAATCACTTTTCTTTCCTAAGAGATACATACTTAAGTCATCAAATGTGAATACCAGTTCTGTTCATCTGTCAGCTGTCACTGTGGTCCATGGACTTTACTGGAGGGCTGAGGACAATTCCCCCCCCCTTCCTACAGTAGAGAAAGCTGTACCATCTAGAAAGCTGGGAAATTAAGAGAGATAATAACACAAGAATAACAGGAGAACAACAAAAAGAAAAAAGGGGGAGAGGTAGAAAGCAACAATACACCAGACATCAAGAACAGGGAATTTATCATCATTGCTATGCAAGAGGAAGATAAAATGTAGCATCACAACTTCAGTTCTCAAGCCATTCTTCTAACTTGATGTAATTGTAGAATGATACAGAAAGGTGTATGCCACTGATATGGATGCAATATGCCAAGAAAGACTTGCCATCAAGAAATGAAGCTCACCACTTACAATGATGGTCAAGGGAATTCAAATGCAATTGGGTAGGGATGAGCTAGCATAGGAGAAGAACCCATTAGAAAGACTTGTGAAGAAAATATGAAATTAAGAATTTTGACCTTATTTTTGGCAAATTCGACAAAGTGCAATACAAGATGAACAAATGAGAATGGTATGTAAGAAGATATCTAAGCAAAAATAAAAGTCCACAGGAACCTTTAATTTTAGAGTAAATGAAAAAAGGTCAATGAAATCTCATTTCAATATGGCAGCAACATTATATCAGTATAATTCCTCAATGCTGTTTTAACTATAGATTCTAATTGGTTATTGTCTTAGAGATGTATTGCTAGGAAAAGACACCAAGGCAACTCTTAAAAGACACAAATTTAGTTGGGACTGCCTAACTAGATGTTCAAAGATTCAGTCTATCATCATCAAGGAGTGAAGCATGGCAGTATCCTGACAGGCATGGTACTGGAGGAGTGGGAGTTCTATATCTTGATCCAAAGTCAGCAGCAGGAGACTGTCTTCTTCAGCAGGCAGAAGGAGGGTCTCTTCAGTACCAGGTAGAACCTAAGCATAAGGGGCCTCACAGCCCATCTACACAGTGACACACTTTTTACAAGGTCATGCCTCCTCCAATAAGTTCACACTTTCTAATAGTGCCACTTCACATGGTCAAGCATTTAAATATATGAGTACATGGGGACCATACCTATTCAAAACACCACAGTTATACTAGCTGAATGAAGAAAAATAGGTAAAGAAGTTTTAATAAATATTAAGTAAGAAAACTTAATATTCATGTTACAAACAGAAGCCAGTTAATAACTTTCAAATTTATGGAACCGATGTTAGCAGTTTATTTATATAAGTCAGCATTCTGAAGGCTACTTAATAAGGTAAGAACGTTTGTGTCTCTAGAGGAAGTCTTCAGGAAGAGCAGAAATATGTTCCATTTAATCCATTTATTCCTTAAAATCCTTAAATCCTTAAGGTTTTAAGCTATTGTGGTTGAGTTGGTTTGATAAAATAGAATTTAATTAAAATCTTCATGATCCAGTTTAAGCCTCTGTGATGGTATCAGACTGACTTCTCTGGGTGTCACTCATCAGCTTCTATTACGCCCAGGTGTCTTTACCTTTTGCTTCATGTAGCTATGACTAGAAATGTGTTCCATGAAGTTACTGCTTCTCAGAGAGCCCCATTCCATCATACAAGGTCAGTGGAACTATGTAGGGTAAAGTAGTCTTGACAAAGTATGTACATAAAGAATCTCTGTTCTTTTGCTGAGAACAGGATGCTGCCTAGCAACCATTATTCTATACAGAGAGGAGAGAGCAGGTTACAAATTACCATTCTTATGATTCCAATATATGGGATTCAACTTAACAAAATAAAAGCTCGCATCTTTTTTAGCTTGGAACCCTGATATTTTTCTCAAATCTTTCTTATAGATGCATTTCAGGAGAAACAAGTGACAGAAATTGCCTTCAGCATGTAAATGTTGTTTTCCTCTGTAATTCTGCTAATAACTTTCAACTAACATGCAACATCAAGGCCAAACAAAAAGCTAATAATGGAAAGCACTCCCTGAACGTTAAGGCCAAGCTAGTCCTATTATGTTTCCATGCTGTGTGCTTCTTGTGTTATCCTTTCTACTTGGGTAAATGGATTGCGCTCAGTTTGGATTTAGTCATGCTGCAGTTTTCTTGCATGAAATTTTGCATCTCTGTGATCGAAATGAAAGACGTGTGTGAGATTGGTTGGGCAAGTGGGTGTATGAAAGCCTTTCAGTGCATCCAGTTTATTTCTCTTTTGTGATGTTTTGTAAAGACCTTGAGAAACAAAGTGCAAATCTTGCAGGAGTCTCAGGATCACAGCTCCTGTTCTGGTGGGTGCAAGATCCAGGCTCAATTATCACACTCCATTAACTCCTTAGAAAGGATAAGCCAGGGCTGTTTTTATACCTCATGGAAACAAGGAATGAATGCCTTTTGATTTCTTTGCTCCAGTCTTAACTTTAGGCATCTGATAACTAATAAAAATCCATTAAACATTATAAATTAATGTCTATCTACAAAGTCAGTTGCAGTTTAATCAATTCAACCTACATCTCTCCCCACAGCTAGGCTAAGTCAGATCTGCATGCATTCATTGAAAAAAAAAACAAAACAAAACAAAACATGAACTACTTCTGGGCATACTTGTTCTAAGTCTGTGGACACATAATTTTCTGAAGATATCAAGCTTTTTCCTCCACTAACAGTTCTGTAATAATGCAGTATTTTCTTGGTGACACAGATAAGTAACTTCAATGAATCACAACTCTGACATGTCATGAGTCTCTGTGGAAAAAAAAATTCTGATCAAAGCGTAAGTTAACTTCTGGATTAAATTTTGAAAAATGAAGCCTCTCACCATAGCATCAAGGTATATTGTGAACCTATGGCGGAAACTGTATAAAAAATGAAATATAATTGCATACTCAACATGAGAACTGTGAATAGCCAGGGTTAATGACAAGATGCATTCTCCAAGCCCCGAGTCTTCCTTTTGATTCTTAAGGGCAATTATGAGATCAGTACTTTTGATCTACTAGCGAAGGATTCCCATAGACAAGAAGCACCGCTGCCAGGAGAAGTAAGCACATGACCTTTTGTCAGGACAAGAATGGATAAGCAACTCAGCTTTTCTGTCACTCGTTGGCTATTCAGAGTTTGGGGGAAGTTGGCACCTGGGAGCAAGGAAAATGAGCACCAGCTGGAACATTTAAGACTTGTCCCAGCTTTTCATTTCCAATAAAGGATACAATTACTTTTCCCTTGGCAGAAATGGCATCTCTAAGCTAGTCATTACAGAAGGTTTTGCCTCCTGAGGCTCCTCCTCACTATTGTACAGCAAGCAGTGGGTTCCTTATTAAACTGTGACCCTCAGTCTGAGAGAGTGAATGCACCCCCAGCAGCCGTTCCTTTTCCCAACATTCTCCTCACCTCAGTGGGGATCCCCAGTAATAAATCAGTCTAAGCACTGGACTGCCGAGGTGAAAAATAAACCACAATAACTCTCCTACAATATAAGGCGCTCTTGATTCATAGGAGATTTTTAATCACGGTGGAAAGGCAAGGGTGTTAATGAGGTCTATAAATTAAGTTAAAGGAGGATAATTATATTCTATGTTGTAATAAAGGCTAGGGTGGCCAATATCATTAAGGCACATTAAACACTTTTTAGATTATGGAAATAAATTGTATAAAAATATTACTATAAACAAGGGGCTCATTTGTTGTTGTTCATATTAATTATGGCGTGGAGGCTACAATTGCTGCCAGTGGGTACTCTGAGCCAATGAATAGCCTTGCAGTTTGGATATGACTGAGAGTTTGCAGGTAGCATTTTATCTTAGATTTATGAGCTGCTTCTGCCAGAATCTTGGACTACAGTCCATGAAATGATGGTGATTTATTTTTTTGCTTTGTTAATGTCTATAATTTTCATTGTTTGATTTTATTTTTATTTCATGTAAACATATATACATGTATATGTATATATATATACATATTATAAATATATGTAAAAGATATTTCCTCACACATGCCCTACCTACCATTCTTGTACCTAGTCCCCAGCCCCTTTGCTCTAAATGGGATCACTTCTACTTTCCTGTAATATAGACATATTACAGGATATACAAATATATAAATATGTTTAAATAATCAAATATAATGTACAGTAATACAAAAAGATATTTAAGTTATAAATATATATAATTTTCTGTGGACATGTAGCATCTAGGAACCACAAATGATCTTTCTGAGGCTGACTTCACTCATGTAATATGATTGTTTTCAATTGGATCCATTTTACTGTAAATGGAACAACTTTATTTTTTTCTGAATAAAAGCTCTGGTGTACTGTGTATTAAATAATGTTTTATTTATTAAGACTTTCAATGTTAGACCCTGTAAGCAAACTATTATGAGCAATGCCATAGTAAATATAGATATACAAGTATCTTTGCGACATACTAAGTTGGAGTCCTAGTAAATGTCCCAAGAGTGAAAATCTTCAGTCACAGGGAAGATAGGATTTTACCTTTTTGGAAGAACATAAACACTGACATTTATAGTAGCTGGATGAGTGTATATATTTCCATCAATAATGTGTATGATTTCTTTTTTTTCTAAATCACTGTTGCTCACACTTCCTGCTGTGACCTTTTCTCACAGTTCCTCATGTTGTAGTGATCCCCCAACCATGAAAATCTTTCATTGCTACCTCATAACTATAATTTTGTTAAGGTTATAAACCTCAATGTATGTATTTGTTATGCAAGATATCTGATATGACCCCTGTGAAAGGGTCATTCCACTCCCAAACAGTTCAAGACCCAAAGATTGAAAAATGTTAGTTGAAATCCTGTCCACAATTTGTTATATGACTTTTAGTGACTCATTCTGAATGAAATGAGCCCAACTTTAAATTTAGTTTTGATTTTCATTTGTCTGTTGGCTAATAAATTTAAACACTGGCCATTTTTACTTCTTCTTTTGAGAACTGTCTTGTCTGTTCATTTCATTAGTCTGCTTACTATTTTACTTACTTGATTTTTTTGTTTAATTTTTTGAATGATTTATATATTCCAGATGTAAATCTTCTATCAGATGTATAGCGAGCAGAGACTTTTCCACATTTTGAAATTTGTCGCTTTGCTCCATTATTTTTCTTGTTTTCTGTACAGAAGTATTTGATTTCATGAAGTCCTGATGATTGGCATTGTATCCTGAACTACTGGATTCCTACTTGGGAAGTACTTCCCTATTCCTTTGTTGTGCACTGTTTTGCCTAATTCTCTTCCTAACACTATCAGGGTTTCAGGCATTATACTAAGGTCTGGCATACATTTAAAATATAATTATTTTTCATAATAATTTTTTGAGCATTTTACATTCACACATCTTCCAACATTTCCCCTTTCCACCAAATATTAAGATCTATTACTCCTCAGTTGTGTCAGGTGATGCTCTTCTGGAAGTTGTCTTTGTGAGAAGACCTGTGATGTCTTAGTGCAAACAGACACTTAAGAGGGTGCATGATGTTTAGAAAGACTATAAACAGAACCCCACAAAAAGTAAGAGGATACGCTTGCATCGCTACACCGTGCAATAGTTCACTGGTCTTCATTGGTTGTGGTATTTTGGCTTGTTCTAGCTACTTTTTACTGATTCTTGCTGATTGGTGGAGCCTTGATATTTCTGTTGTAGCAAAGATTGAGCCACTACTACTGATTCATGTTTGGTGTTTGCTATTGAGCTGGACTGCTGATATCCTGACCACATATAATAGAAATCCCCAAGGAACTACATCTAAACATGTCCACAATACCCTTTTCCTATTAACCTTCTTCTTCCCTACATCTGGTTGGTGGGATGGAAGGGAGATTGATGAGTTTAAGAACCCTAAATGATATAGGCATAGAGAAATTCTAAGCCTACAAGAGACAAATACTGAAAGAATGTGTTCAATAAAGTAAAGGCTAAATATGTCAAATCCACAAACCTATAGTGGACATTGTAGGGAGTTGTATAACTCAGTTATTCTATTGGCATCAATGAGGGAACACAATATGGGAGACTGGAATATACTTCTTTAAAGAGTATTTGTGATTACTGATGTTTTATTTATTAGTTGTTTTGTCTTCTAACATAAGTTTTCAATATATATCTTTTGCTTCAAATTTTTATTGTAGAAACCCACCATTGCATCAAAGCCTGATTATACTCTAATTATAAACGTAAGATTTTTTTGGAATATTTTCCTGAAACAAGTGAACTCAAGACACATTTTCATAGTTAATCCTAGGATGGAAATGTGAAACAACTTTTCAAACTCTTTCTTATTAGTTCCTTCTATTTATAGAATTAACAAAAAGACGTTTCAGCCAAAATATTTCCATAGAAATTGCATGACTCCAAATAAGCTAACAGACTGCTAAAAATCAACATAGCCGATGTTTCTTGAATAGTTCGTATGTTATGCTGATGACATTTTCCTTTTGTTTGGGTTTTAAACAAAATTTTCCTTGCATAAATGGCCATTAATACTAGCACCTAGAATGCATTGCTATTTTTTTTACAGGAAGCACCCACTTCATCATTGATTTAGTTAGGATAAATGTTTGACTCTGTGTCTCATCACTTTTTTATAGGTTCAACCACAGATGCTATCACAAATCTCAAAATTAGAGAGCACTAGTACTTTAAGGATAGAAATAGGAAGGATTTCTGAGAGAGACATCTATACCAGACTGATTAAAAGCAATAATGATTATTACTAATGACTATCACTTACTTCAGTGTAAGAGTAATATGTTCAAAATGTTATGAATACTCTGTCTTATTGATAGTTTGTCTTGCCCATTGCCTGAGAGGGAAATGAATAATAGAATCCAAACAGGATCTTGTAACTTTCAGAGGCCTAGGAGCTTAGGAAGTTATGAAGAAAATAAGACTATGCTTTTTATGTGCTTCAGTGTCCCCATTGAGGAGGAGACGCTGAAGGACAGCTGGTGCTATTCAGAAATCACGACTATTATAGTACAACAGCAACATATCAGTGGAGACGATCAACATTGCTCCTATAGCCTTTTTATGGAAGAACAACAGATGCTGAGTTAAACAAAAATGAAGCAAAACAAACATTACCTCCAGAGAAGATGCTATCCTGTTGAAACTGCCTATATACTTTTCCATCTCCAGGCTGTCCTGGTAAAGAATAGACCACTGTCACATAGAATCCAAGTTTCTTAGGACAGAAGAGTAAGAAGAATATCAGCATTGAACAAGGTAGAGAGGGGATGCTCAACTTGCTTCAAAAATGATCAATATGAACAGTTCTCAAATGTGATTTTATATATCTATATATGTAGATATACACATATATATGAAGCCCTTAAATGCACTGTATTAAAGTGATAGTATTCAGATATCATTTCACCAAAATATCACAAAAAGGGACCAGTCCTCATCCCTTCATATGTCTGGTTATCACAGTGGTTTATCCTGCACTCATTTCTATCTCATTATAACACCAGAAAGTGGAAGCAACACTAATTCCTTTTAGGAATTCTCATAGGAAGTAATGTAATACTAAAACCACATCAAGATTTAATGAGTACAAAGTATCTACATTTTTTCAGTAATATAACCACAAGCACAAATCTTGAAGATCATTCTTCATCCAGTATCCTGTAGAACTCTTCTAAAATACAATGGATCA
>JADRCD010198733.1:0-23653 GCA_019843815.1 Montemys delectorum | reverse complement strand
TTTGAGTAAGCCCCCCTGTAGTATAGTTGGTAATTACAATGGAGAGGAAGCAGGCCTAACCTGTTTAGAAAACATGAATGGCCTCACAGGGTACTGGCATGTCTTTCTCTTTGGAATTCTTTCTGAAGTCTCTATCTATGCAAAGAAACTTCATCTGTGACAGAAGCGGGCCTAGAAGCTACCGAGTGAGCAGAAAAGACCACTGAAAACGGAAAGGGTGTAGGCCACTGCACACTAGAGCTTGTGGACAGCTAAATCAAATGAAGTTACTCTCACACAGGGGATATCTAACATGGATCTTAATAAGTTGTCAACAGGGCCAGCAGCGTGGCTCAGTGAGTAAAGACTCCTGATGCCAAATCTGATGACTTGAGTTTGATCCCAAGGACCCCCCCATGATAGAAAGAAGGAGCCAAGGCCACAAATTGCCCTCTGACCTCCACATACAGCACATGCTTCCTCTTATCCAACTCTAATAACAACTTAATTTTTTTTCAGGGTTTCTTAAAAAGGGCAGCATTGAATAATTTAAAACTAAGAGGAAAACTCTTTAATAAAATTCACGTAACAACTGAATGAATAATACAACTTGAATTTAAAATTTAAATTTAGGGGAATAAAGTAAACACCTACAGTTTTGTTTTATTTTGTTTTACTGCTTTCCTTTAAGATCGTTGAGGGAAATGAAATTTTAGAAGGTGAAAATGGAGGATTTAAGTACTTCAAGAAGTGGTACAATTTTTTTCAACAAAAGTAAGAGGCAAAACAAAACAAAAGAAAACCACCCTCGATTTCTTAAGCTCACACAATTTAGCATCAGCTGGGGTATTTATGTTGCTGGAAGGAACCATAAAATAAAAAGTAAGATTGCTCCAATGTGTTGTTGCCCAAAGGCCAACAGCAAGCACTTCTTAATCCAACACAGCATCCTTAGCAACTCTGAGCATCAGACGGATCTGAGCCTGCATCTTCTTACACACATGACGAGTGCTCAACCGGAAAGATGCCCAGGTTCTATGAAGAAGGTACACAAATGTAAGCTGGGAAAGCCCAACCACAGTAACATTATGACACCTGCCCTCTGTGCTCAGAGGCAAAGAAGAAAATCGAAGATGATCATTCATCTGCTGCAAAACTTTATCTAGCTTTATCACATTCCAAACCCTGTTACCAAAGCAGCCAGGAAACAAGAGCAGGGAGGTGTCGGGGCTTCACCTCAAGGCCAGTCCCTATATCAAGATAAATTTTCAAAAACAAAGCAATATCCAAAGCAGTGTGCATATCAATATCTCAACAAGTTTAGCAAGTGATGTGCTCTGAAGAACAAAAATAAAACAAAGAAAAAAGAAGCAGAGGGGAAAGATGCCAAGACCATGAATTGCTTCTGTTTTGCTAGTATGGTATTTTATCTTCAGCAGTAATAACTTAAAATACTTGAGGGCATTTCAATGAACTTTACACGGTTTCATATTGTTCTGTACACTTTTCTATACTTCTGACAATGAGCAACCATTACTTTTAAGGGAGCAAATAATGAGACTAAAATACTTCATATCAAGGGATCAATTCTAGAATAGTTTTTATGTCATCATCCACTCTGGACATTAGCATCATCGAAAGTCTATGATGTGTTGTAACAACCTGCGCAGCCTAGAACTTCACACGCCCAGACCCTCATCTTCTCTGTGCTGTTTTTCTTCCATGAAAACTTGATAAAATATTCACATTAATTCTCTATCACAGAAACATGGAACTGAAAAGAGAAGGCAATCAATGTGCAGTTGAGGAAAGAAAGATGCTTTAGAAGGGGTGACCAGAAGGAGAGCTGTGTGTGTGAATAGGTAGAAATGCATACCTATCTCCCAAGGAGATAAAACCAAGTCTCTTGGCTAACAAGCAGGACAGCAGGACGAGAGTGCAGCGAGGGGGGGAAGGCACAAGAGGAGAAGAGCGGGAAACATACAAACCTTGAATGTTTCTCTATTTTCACATAGGATTCACAACATTCCTCAGAAAATTCAATTTAGTTGCCCCGTTCTAGCTTGCTAACCAGAACCAATTTAATTTTAAATCTACATGCAGAGCCAAGGGGGACGAAATAGTTTGCAATTACTTTTAGCTCCCTGTTGGAAGACAGAATAAGATTTAACCAGTTCTGCTCCAGCTAGAACAAGCATCTAGATTTGTCAGAATCCTAACTGGTATCCTTTTGCTAAGGATTGAAGAGTGGAAACTATGTACCAAAATTATTTGCTTTGTTTAACCACTTAATGGAAATAAATTATGAGAATGTAACCAATGGTTTTTATTCATTTGCTAAGTGCATGAAATGGTGGTACAGGGGAGCAATGTGTCACACAGACACTGCCTACCCTTTGCTCTAAACCTGTCCATTGTCACATTCTATCTGACATTTAGTTAGGTGATTTCCAAAGAACTCGTTGTTACTGTATTTAATGAAGAGCGGAGCACTTCGTCATGGCTCTCTCATTTCTCAGACATCAGTCAGTCTCTCTCTCTCTCTCTCTCTCTCTCTCTCTCTCTCTCTTTCTCTCTGTCCATCTCCCCCCCCCTCTCTCTGTCCTATCTCTTGTTTTTGGTCTTATGTTGTATTGTGACAGATAGGTAAACAAGCTAATAGAATCAAGTGTTTTAAGAAAAAGTTATCACATTCATGTATGTTCTTGGGTTGTCAAAAAAACTTTAAACAGTGTCTGGTTCCACTCACAGTCTACACAGATTATTCCAAATAACATTAAAAAGTTTGTTTCTTGATTTCTATCAACATAAGAAGAACAATTAATTTTGGAGGACATTCAGATTGTGGCAGATAGTCAGCTCTCATCTGGTCTAATTAACCTTAATATTTAGGCCTGGTCTCTGCCTCACCTTGCCTCACCTACCCAGGTTTCTTTTGTCAGACTTTTCCTGGTTCATTGCTCTGAGCATCTCTACAGTTCAGCCCTCACCTTCCTTTGTTCTACACAAGGCCTCTGCTGGGAGGAAATGAAGCTGCTACAGACTGACAGAAGTTTCCCTTGAGTTACATTGTGGTCTATCTTTATTAAAAGCAAAATGAAAGTCTTATATGGGGAATTGCCAACGATTCCAGATTATGCCAAGTTTTCAATGTTTTGCTGTTTTTGTGGGAGAAGGAGAGAAAGAGGAAGTTATTTGTAAATGCATACAAATAGATCTAGCCATAATTATTTTATCACTGTCAGTTTAAATATAGAGACTCTTTTAACTAAAATTCAGTCTATTAAAAATTTGAAAATTTTTAGAAAGAACCATGAGCAGTTTTGATAGAGACAATCTATAAGTGCAAAATAAGAGCCAAGCTACGATCGCTCTAGCTCTGTACACTAAAGTCAGTAAATACAACGGTGACGCCAGAGGGTTACTTTATGCATCATTTAACTCAGTAGTTGATCATCAGATTCCTAGATGGATGGGGAGGCAGGGAAGCAGTATAAGTTATGTCTGCTACCTGAGGTAAGTAGGTGAGAGTGATTCTGACCAGTATGGAATTATGTCAAAGGACTTATCATGGCCTCAGACCCTAGCTGCACCACTTGATGTCCTTAAGTATCTAATTCTTCATCTTTAAAGAGAAAGCACTATTTTGAACTAGAATGGTCCCCATGGGCTCAGATGTTTGATTGTTTGGTTCCTAGTTAATAGGACTGTTTGAGAAATATTAGAGGTGAGACCTTGCTGGGGTAGGACTGTTTGAGAAATATTAGAGGTGAGACCTTGCTGGGGTAGGTATGGCCTTGTGGGAAGTGTGCCACTGGAACAGGATTTGTGGTTTCTCAAGCCCATGGCAGGACCAATATGCCTGCCTGTACCCCTCCCCCCAAAACAAGCCTCCCCCCAGCTCATCCCAGTCTCTATCTCACTCTGCCTGCTGCTGGAAATCAGGATGTGAAGCTCGCTCTCGGCTAAGGCTCCAGAGCCATGTCTGTCTGTTTCCCACCAGGATGACCCTGGACTAACCCTCTAAAATTGTAAACAGGCCCCAATTAAATGCTGTAGTGTTATGAGATACCTTAGTCATGGTATCTCTTCACAGCACTAGAACAGAGACTAAGACGCTCCTGAATAGAACTGTTGAAAACGTCATCAGCATTTTGTGTGACCGTGGACCCTCCGAAGCAGACACCGCTCTTTCTACTGCTAGTGCAATTTTTATCCTTCCTTCTTTCCACTTCTCAGTGTAAACAGAACCGTAAAAAAGTAAGTAGAGGAACAATAAACATCTAGAAACACTAGTGAAGGAGACACTAGGCATCTTGTAAGGAATTTTCATTTCTTCATTATTTTTATGACTTCAGTGCCCACAGGAAATTGGAAGGAAGAGCAATAACATATCACTAAAAAATATTCTTCTGTAAGATTAGATCCAATCTGATCATTCAGGCTGGATTAAATAAAAATGGAAATGGCACAAAATCATGAAAGTTCTTTCAAGACAGTTCAAGCATTTAGTTCTTGCCTTTCACACCATTACATTTATGAAATACATAGGGATGTGTCTGACTTGTGCAAACATGGACCCTTACAAGTAAGCTGTAAAATTAGCAACAACAACCCACTTACTGAATGTTGAACATAATTCCTTTTGGCATCTTGAACATATTTGCATTTTACTCATTTAGTGCCATTTGCACAAATATTTGTGAACAAGACTCTGTGGTAGACATTTTTAGGAAACAAACAAAAAAAGGGACTCAATTCTTGTTCAATTTGAGCATTATCATTGAGCATCTTTCAGGGATCAAGTACTGGGTAGTATGCAAAGGTTCTAAGGAAAAACAGACACATCCTAAACCTTTGAGGAAAGAGTAAAGTAATTGTGGAAGCCATGAGGCTTGCAGTGAGAGATGCAGAAGGAAATGTGATAGAATACAATGAAGTGATTGATTGTGACCAGAATCAGAAAATACCCAGAGGACTGTGGTAGCCTCCTCCAAACCATCAAATATGTGGTGTGCCACATGGACAAAAGGAATATATTCACTGTCTTGATGATAGCTACTCCGATTGGGGTGAGATAAATCCCAGGAGGAGTTTTAATTTTCATATGTCTGATGGATAAGCATATAAAACTTAAAAATATTTATTAGCCATTTGTGTTTCTTCTTTTAAGAAATCTCAGTTTACTTTCGTCTTCCTGGCTGCTTTTCATAGTACTTTAAGGTACTGTGCAGGCTGCTGAGAGAAATGAAATCATTGAGTCTCACCAGCTGTGAACCCTACAAGCTATGTATGACACTAGCCATCTAGGCACAATGACTGCTGTGAAAGTCACTTTCTGATTCAATTGTAGGCCCACTCCCACAGGAGGTATTTCTACCAATAACTGTAAAAATGGCCAAAAGCTACTGACTGGGAGTTCATAAAGAGTCCTACTGATGTCATGCTAAATGAACATGGTGTCAACCTGGCTGCTAAGCATATATGTTTATATCCATAGATTAGTTCTGCTCTCAGCCTTAGTCAGAAAAGCTTCTGTTTGCAGTGGACAACACCTAATGCAAATTCATGAGTCAAAATGAAGAGAATGAGCACTGAATGCTGAATGCTCACCTCTACATGGGACATTCTATCGTCCCCCCACCAAAGCTCAAAGACCATCACAGAGAAGAGGCTGAGAGAATGTAAGAACAAAGAGACAGGGAGAGTGCATTGAAACACTGTTTTCTGAACATGACATAGCTATCATACCCATTAACTCAGACTCCTAACGGCTACCTGCATGAGACATGAGTAGAATAGACCCACTACCATTCTATCACGAGTGCGGAGGGATCAGAAGGCTTCACCTTCTCTAAGAAGTTTCAGGCAGCTGATGATTGCTGGGGAAAAGGGAGCTCACACTCCTCAGGGAGTTCCTCACACATATCTCCATCTATGCTCATGCAGGTGTCCCTAGTTAAATGAAGTAACACACACACAAACACACATATACACAACACACACTCAAACTTATATACACACACATACACAATATATACACTCATATACATACTCAATACACATACTTAAATATACACATACAATGCACACACATACACACACACACACACACACACTCAGAAGCAGGAAAGGGCTTGTTCAGAAGGAAAAAGGGTTTGGTATTATGGAAAGGGAGATAAGGGAGGATAATGAGGGATATGTTCAAAGTTTACATATAAATATATATATGTACATATATATATATGAAATTGTGAAAGAATAAAGAAGGAATCTATCCGTGAAATGTTCTCAGACAGCCAGTGGACAGAACTACAGTTAGTCCCACAGCATTTGAAGAAAGGGCAAGGAGGGAAGGACATGGAATAGAGGAGGTAAAGTTAGCAAGATAGATAAAAGTAAGATTATAAAAGCTTCAGTTTTTACCTTTTCTGAGACATTTGGTGACTTTTTTTAATATATATATTTTATTTTTTGAGGTTAAAAGAACATTTTCCCTTCCCTTTCCTCCCCCACAAACTCTTTCATGTACCACCTTTTGTTCTCTTTTTCTTTAATTATTGGTGTGTGTGTGTGTGTGTGTGTGTGTGTGTGTGTGTGTGTGAGAGAGAGAGAGAGAGAGAGAGAGAGAGAGAGAGAGAGAGAGAGAGAGAATGTATATCTATATATTTTTTCCTAAAAATGTAAGTGCAGCATGCTCAATCTATGTAACATTACTTATATGTATTTTTTCAGGTCTATTTGGTACTGGGTAAGCAACTGATATGCCCTTCCCTGGGAAAGACTATTTCTCCCATTCTCAGCATTCCTAACTTGCCTGTGGTTTTTTGTTTAGGTTGAAGCCTGGTGAGTTTTTGCCTATCCATGTCCATTGGTATCATCCTCATTCAAGTTGCATTGGTAAGACATTAGGAGACCCAATCTCACAGAAAACTCCCCAGTCCTCTGGCTCTTACAATCTTTCTGCCTTGCCCTTTACAATGATCCCTGAACCTCAGATGAAGGAGTCAGATGAGTCTAGGCTCCACAAAACATAGCCAACTACCCCAGTCTAGTAAAGTCATGACTTGGAATGGAACCTACAACTTCCACTTCATTAAACTGACTTGGTACTTTTTATGCAGTTTATGCTGATAAGTCATTGGCAGTCTCTGTTGTGAGTCTATGTCTGGTAACTCACAGAAAATGAACTAGTGACAGACAGGAGTAGAGGCAGCGAGAACAGACAAAGAGCCACTGATACAATCCAAAAATGTAAGAATAAGGGGGCTGAGTTAATACAATAGAATGAAGAACAACCAAATGTATTATATTTTAAATATATTCATGAAACAAAATTAGGAATCATATTAGATTATCAATGTTTAAGGAAAAGGGATGGGGCAATATGTGAGCTGTTTCAGCTTTTATCTAGATTTTTATAAAGATTTGAAGCCAACAAAATAGGAAAGCATAAGATGAGCAATGACTTGCTGAGAAATCAAGAAACACACAGAGCCAAATGCATGTGGCTGATAGCCTGCTGTAATACCAGCATTCTTTTTGGAGGTGAAGATGACACCTCCTAACAAGATGGCTAGCCAGAGAAGCTGAACTGATGAGCTCTGGGTCCCGGGAGAGATACTCTTTCAAAATATAAGGTAGAAAAATATCAAGGAAGACACCTGACAGCAACCGCAGGTTTTTAACACACAAGCACAAATATGTGCATGTGAACCAGCCCACACACAAACTGCACATACATACACATGTCAAAAAATTAGAAACACAAATGGCAATTTGCCTGTATTCCAAAGGGAAAGAGTCCACAGTTGAATATGGTGTCTAAGAGGGAAAAAATGAGGGCTATTTTATAGAAAATGTTCTTTGAAAGAGTGCAGTTAGTTTTAAAAGAAAACACTATGGGAAAGCAAAGTTTGCTTTTTGGTTCAATTGATACTGCTGTAAATTTTAAGAAAGTACTTTAGTTTGGTAAGATCATAAATAACAGCAGATGCGGGACACACCTGTTAGAGGTCCCTTCAGGAGAGCCTGTTGCTACAAACAGCTCTCTGATGTGCCATGTGCTCTTACACCTCCGGTTCCTCTGAAGTTCACTACCCCAACCTCTCCCACTAAACTCTGACTACTCCCAGGCAATGACAGAGCACAACCGGGGCAGCTGAGGTGGGCAGCTGAGGTGGGCAGCTGAGGTGGGCAGCTGAGGTGGGCAGCTCACCACCCCATATGCATGATTTCTCTACTAGGGAACTTCTGCTCAATGACTTTCCTGGACAGGACTTCCTCAGAGGTGCGATGCAGCCCAAGGCTCTTCTGCCAGACCCTCTTCCCATCCGCTATTCCTTTCTCAAGTGTCTACATCTCCAGCTGGAGTCTTTTGCTGCCCACTGTGCTTTCTTCCCCTTTACTCTGCACAGATATTCCTCAAGATAAAACTTATTCTCCTTCTGGTATCAGCTACTCAACAGTCCTAAACTGATGCAGTGGTTTCAACAAGTTGATTAAGAATAATAATCACAGGGGAAGGCAAATCCTCCTTCAGAGCGTCTCACCTCAGCTACCTCCGGAGACACAAAACTAGCTGACCCTGAGGATTTTTCTGTGCTTACACAATACTGCCTAGTGTTTAACAGCCCGCACAGTCAGACACTTTATTCCTAACTTACCCACCTCCCTTGGGTCATATGTTCCATTCTAACTTCCAGAACATCTTTTACTAACATTTCATATAATTGAATTAAATTAGATTAAACTTCCCATAAAAACTGAATTGAACTAAAAATAGTGAAAACTCTATCCATAAGAATTTTATTTTGAACAGAATGAATTCTCAACTTAAATAATCACAGTCTCCTCTTTGAGCCCCAGAGGCACAAGCAATTCGGGCAGACAGCATAGTCTCCCCTTGAGTACAGCGGTCATTTCCCTCTCAGGAGAATTTGCCTTTCCTGCTGCTCACAGCTTCATCCAGCTGCCAGTAGAATATTTGGATGACATTTTCTGACAGTCAACACATAGGAATTCTAGTCAAGGGAGGTGATCTGGCACAGCAGCTCAGTGTGGAAGCTCTGCACTTCTACGTGCTCCCTTCTAAACGGGGTTCCATCAGGGGTTTGACTTGAGTGACCAGAGGCACTGTTTGTTTTCCTCCTCCTTAATCTCAGCCCCCTTAGTTGTAAATTGAGTATCAAATGGAACCTGGTTTGTGCTTGTTGAAAGGGTTAAAGGGGCTAAGGTTGGTTATACATTCAGCACAGATCCTGGCATGCAGTTCGGACTCTGGAACTGGAATTATTTACTCATGTCATCATTGTTAGTGGGAGCATCTGCTCGGAAAGTGGACAGAGTTACTATTCCACACTTGGAGAAGCCAGTGGTCATATAAAATGCTCTGGCTTCTTTTTTGACGAGAAAGCTGAGAAGCTATGTAAGTGGCCACACATTAAGACTCAGCCTTCACTCACAGCAGCAGAGGGAAAGCTGGCCTCCCTCTGAATAAGGGACAGACAGCTGGAAAAGGCCAGAAGAGGGATTACCACAAGATTACGACGGTCAGGGGAAAGCTGAAATAACTATTTTAACAGACGATTTGTGCTCCAATTACCATCTAAATGTTCATGGTAAATAAGGATCCATAAAAACGCATCTGTAAACCCCCAACTTTAGTGACTCGAGCTTTGCATGGTTCATTAGCACATACTTCTTTGCCCAATCGTGACATCACTTATCAGCACAGACTCTCTTTTCAAAGTCTGTTCCCCAGGAGTCGAAGCCAGTGCCTTGTGATGAAATCTTCCTAAGCAAGTATCTTCCACATTGTTCTGTCAACTCTTGCCATGTTCTTCTTTTAAGGCAAATGTTAGTAATGACAAATTAGTAGGTGACAGTTCATGGGGAAGACTGGTATGCTAGATGCAGCTGATCAACTGTAAGAGCTAAATATAGGATATGTACTCTAGACTTGTGATAGCTAAGAGCAGTCCAATGTGAGTCATAAATGTAAACGAAAACTTAAGTATCTAGTAACCAAAAGAATAAAAACAAGCAAAATCAATTTTAATAATATAAAATAATTTCAAATATTTAAAACATTTAATATGTAATCACTATAGAATTATTGATGAAAAATTTTAAATATTTGATACTGTACCAAAATCCCATGTATACTTTGGACTTGCAGCACACCTCAGTTTAGACCACATGACCAAGTGTTTAATGCACATATGCTGCTGTTAGTGGCTTCAGGGCTCGACACTGAGGACACTGGACTGAAGGGAGAGCCCTTTTCCATAGAAGCTGCTTATCTCAGGTATCTTATCACGGGGAAAAAAGTTGGCTCAGATAACTATTGCCTTTTAATAGTTCCCAAGGATGGCATTCCAGGTGTGTGATTCCCAAGGATGGCACTTGTGGGGAACAGAGAAGGTAAATGAATGTGACTACAATAACAGAACCTGAAACAACCTTAAAAAAAAATAAGGAAGAAATGGGTCATGAGGTTGGGTGTGGGTGGAGGCAATCTGAAGGAACTCAGGGGAAGAGTGGGGTGGATATGATCAAAATACACTGGATGCATATATGAAATGATGAGGAATTAGAAAAAATATAATAGTTTGTAAAGGATGTCATGTAAGGTCCAGCAAGATAGTTCAGTGAGGTAAAGGTCCTTGCTGCTAAGCCTAACCGTCTAAGTTCAAGGCCCGGAACATGTAGAATGAGAGGACAGACTCCAGAAACTGCTCTTTGACCTCCACAGATATGGCCCATGTGAGCACACACGCACTCAATAACAAGCACTCCCTTATTAAAGTTTTCATGTTTGTGGGCCTGGGGTGTGACGGCTGCAATGTGGAGGATTAAAGGTGCTCTAGTCATCCTGATGCATAACTTATATATGTAAAATTTTCTTTTTCAGTATTGCTGATTTATCAATTTTATTAATTTTTTTCAAAGAATCCATTTTGCTTTCACTGATTTTTATCTGTTGTTTTGTTTTCACTGTCATTGATTTCTGCTCTTACTTCTATTATTGCTTTATTACTATTATTTTATTACTTCATTTTGATTAATTTATTATTTCCCTTAAATTTCCTCTTTATCTCATGAATTGTAAAAAAAAAAAAAAATTGGTTTCCAGGGTTTTAATATTTGCCTATCTTTCTGCTATTGATGACTTTATTTCTATTATGATTCAATAACCATTTGTGTGATTTCAATTTTTTAGACTTACAAATTTTGTTTCATGGCCAAGGAATTTGCCTATTTTGGTAGCTAGTCTTCGAACCTTGTAAAACAGCATGCTCTGTGTTGTACGGCGGAGGAGCCTATAGTTGTTAATAGGAATCTTTGGCTGCAATGTTATTGAATTCTATATCCTGATGATTCTACCTTGGCTTTTATCAATTGCTGAAGGGAGGGTGCTCATTTCTCCAACTGCAATTGTGAACTGATAGATTACACAGTTTAGCTGTCAGTCTTATTTAATATATTTAAAGCCTTATTATTTGGTGCATATATATTTAGGATTAGCGTCGGTTCTCATTGAATTGAACCCCTGCATAGAATAGCAATGGTGTTGTACTATCACTGACCTGTTTCTGGAAAATCTCTGCATTAAGATTTTATCTTTTACTATTATAGATTCACCCGAGTTCCCCTGAATAATTATTTCTTGGTATATTTTTGCTGTTCTTGTACTTTTGAATTGACAATGTGTATTTGTCAAGTTTGAGTTTCTAAAGACAATATATTTTGGGGTCATATTTCAGCCCACTTATCCATTTTCCATCTTTTAATTATTCTATTTGTCAATACATCTTATGACTTAAATCTTCCATCTTTCATGATTTTCCATTTTTATTCTTCTCTATTACTTTTACTTTTGTATGTTAAATAATTTTTAAAATATTTTTATTACTTTCAATTTTTTTGCAGTCCAGTTGTTGCTCCCCCTGCAGGTCCACCCTTGCACAATTCCTTATCCCATTCCTCCTACCCCGGTCTTCAAGAGGATGCCCCCATCCGGGCCCCAGGCCTCCCCATCGTGGTGTTTTAAAGCATAGATATGGTATATCATCCATTGTAATTGTTTTAAGTACTTTCCCTAACTTCATTTAGAACCACGTCAGACTTATATACATTTGCTTCACCTATCAAACATAGTTTTAAGACTTTAGAGGAGACACACCTATTGTATTTACCCAGATTTTGTTTACATTCTCCACTCTTAATGTTTCAAGTTCTACTTTTTAGCATTTTGTTCTATTTAGTGAATGTCCTTAGCCATTTTTCTAAAATAAGTCTACTAGCAATACACTGTCTTCATTTTCCTTAGTTGGGAATGTCATGATTACTCCTTTATTCCTAAACTGTGTGCTCATGGAGGATAGGATTCTGGGACGACAGCTATGTCCACTCAGTCCTTGAGAAACAGTATGCTTCTCCTTCTGGCCTTCACTGTTTCTAATGAGAAATCCATCCGCTGCTGCCTGGGCTCCTCCTTCTTTGTAAGTAAAGGGTTACTTGTGTTAGTTGCTTATCTTATTTTATTTTTTAATTTTCAGAAGTTTAATTATGGATTAATTTACACAAGTTGTGTTTGAAGTTCACTCAGCCTCTTCAATCTGTAAGTTCACATCTCTTAGCAATTCTTTAGCTATCATAAACATCACACACTTGATGGTCACTGATTTCTCTCCTACGTTCTAGTAATGGGATACTAGCTTGCTTGTGGGTGTTACACTTTGCAGGGCTCCCTTCTTGTGATTTCCTCTCAATTTTTCATACTTCATACATCTGTTCATTCTGTCCATCCTATTTGCTCTCTTTTAACATTATTTTCTATCATATATTCTAGCTTAGCCTTTCTTTCCTCTGTTTCCTCATTTTGCTCTGAAATATGCACACTGAGTTTTTATTGTGCTCTTAAGCATATACATACATATGCATATACACATAGCATATTCGGGTGTGCATATGTGCATGTGCATGTGTGTGTGTGTGTGTGTGTGTACATGTGTGTATGTGTGTAAAGTTTCCATTTGGTTCTATTTGGAACTTTCTATTTTTTTTCTGTTTAAAATCTGTTCCTAATTTCATACCGAAGCATGATTACTCTTTGGACAGTGAAATGGGTGGTTCATTTGAACAGATGAGTTCCACACCAACCTGGGTGACAGAGTAAGACTCCATCTCAGAAAAAGAAAATTATTAGCTATGTATAACCTAGCATGCTTGCCTACCATGCATAAGGGCCCAAGTTAAATCTCGACCCCGAGAAAGGCAAGTAAAGAATAAAAACTTGAAAATCCCAGTATTTTTTTCATCTTGGTTTTATTCCTATTGATTATCTTTTTATTCAGTTTGAGATATTTCTGGTTCCTGATATAATTTTCTATTGAATCATGGACATTTTCATATTATTATGAAATTGTGTATTATTTAAAGCTTCTGGGACTTTGTTGTTATAGTTGTTATTTATTGGTTCATTTGTTTTTTTGAGCTGGTAGTTAGCTTGTCCCTGCTGGTCCTGACCTCCTGGGCACAATCCTTTGTACTGCCTCAGTTTCCCAACTAGCTGAGATCAGGGGTACATGCAACTTTGAGACATTGATTTGTCTTTAAGACAATGATTTGTCCATTGATTTGTCTTTGAGACACTGATCTATTCAGGGAGAATGAAGTTGCAGAGTCATTGCCACTAGGATGCAAGTGAGTTTCTGTTGCCCACTCAACCTGCACTGACCCCAAGGGAGGCTTCTTTTTCACAACGCTTGCATGGTAGAAAAGGAGAGTGTAAGCCACATCATTACTACCCAGTGAAGAGGTCTTCTGGTGGGGAACCAAAGTAGGAACTCAGGAAAGTAGAAAGTTAGGCTTTGCTCTTTGGCCTTTGTTAGTGTGAGAGGGAGGACAGAATATGAGATGGTGGTTGGCAAGGAATTGTTTTTGTGAAAACTTTCCTGACAAGATAAGTTAGGCCTTGATTGTCTCTCTAGCAAGAAAAAACAAAAACAAAAACAAAAAACATTGACTTTGTTTAAGCTATTTTGGTCTGCATTCATCAAGACTTTAGATTGGATGGCTGTGAGCCTCTACTTCTGTATTAGTTGGGCACTGGTAGAGCCTCTCAGCAGACAGCTATATCAGGCTCCTGTCAGCCAGCACTTGCTGGCATCCACAATAGTGTCTGGGTTTGGTGATTGAATATGGGAAGGATTCCCAGGTGGGGCAGTCTCTGGACTGTCCTTTCTTCAGTCTCTGCTCTAGAGTTTGTCTCTGCAACTCCTTCCATGGATATTTTGTTCCCCCTTCTAAGAAGGATCAAAGTAGCTACACTTTGATTTTCCACCTTCTAAAGTTTCTTGTGGTTTATGGATTGTATCTTGGGTATTCCAAGTTTATGGGCTAATATCCACTTATCAGTGAGTGTATACCATGTGTGTTCTTTTGTGATTGGGTTACCTCACTCAGGATGACATTCTTCAGGTCCATCCATTTCCCTAAGAATTTCATAAATTCTTTGATTTTAATAGCTAAGTAGTACTCCAATGTGTAAATGTACTACATTTTCTGTATCCATTCCTCTGTTGAGGGACATCTGGGTTGTTTCCAGTTTCTGGCTATTATAAATAAGGCTGCTATGAACATAGTGGAGCATGTGTCCTTATTACATGTCGGAGCATCTTCTGGGTATATGCCCAGGAGTGGTATAGCTGGGTCCTCAGGTAGTACTATGTCCAATTTCCTGAGGAACCACCAAACTGATTTCCAGAGTGGTTGTACCAACTTGCAATCCCACCAGCAAGGAAGGACTCAAGGAGCTGAAGGAGTTTGCAACCCCTTAGGATGAACAACAATATGAACTAACTAGTACCCTCAGAGCTCCCAGGGACTAAACCATCAACCAAAGAGTACACATGGTGGGACTCATGGCTCCAGCTGCATATGTAGCAGAGGATGGCCAAGTCGGTCATCAGTGGGAGGAGAGGCCCTTGGTCCTGTGAAGGTTCTGTGCCCCAGTGTAGGGGAATGCCAGGGCCAGGAATTAGGAGAGAGTGGGTTAGTGAGCAGGGGTAGGAGCGGAGGGAATAGGAGTTTTTTTCAGAAGGAAAACCAGGAAAGGGGATATCATTTGAAATGTAAATAAAGAAAATATCTGATTAAAAAAAAGAAAAACAAAACATATAAAAATACTTTAGACTGGTAAGCTTATTAATCTTCACACACATTCATACATATATGTGTATACATACATATGTATATGTTTACATAATATATGTGTATATATGTATGTTTGTATGTATGTATGTATGTATGTATGCATGTATGCATTATAGACAAACAGACCAAAGCAGAAAATCCAGAGAACTCACCTGGTAGTTCCTTGGGTGTTCTTATATTTGTATTATGTACATTCTATCCAAGGTTTTAAGTTGTACTTAGCAAGAGTAAAAGGTAAAACTATGCATCTTCTATCTTCTTGGAAGTATAAGACATTAGCTTTCAAAATACTCATTCAGTTTATTAGTTTTTGCCTTTCTGTTTATTGTTTACTGTCTATCTTCTCCTGGTAGAAAATGAGCCTCAAAACGACATGCTTCTAGGGCCGCTGGATTGGCTCAGTGGATAAAGTATGTGCCATGCAAATATGAGAAGCTGATTTGGGGCCCCTAGCTCCCACTTAAAATCCTGGATCAGAGTTATGCACATCTAAAACCCCATAGTTGCCACAGATGCATGGTACAAACAGACACCTAAAACTTGTTACATCAACCTCTAACCTCCATTTGTGCACACACACATGAATTCATGTACTACACACACATACACACACACACACACACACACACACACCACACACACACCACACACACACACCACACACACACCACACACACCATACACACCACACACACCATACACACACACACACACCACACACCACACACACACCACACACACCACACACACACTGCCACCACCACACCACATCCATACCACCTCCGTGATCAGCAAACGCCACGTGAAGCATGTCTCAGAAAAAGGCATGCTTCATATTAGCTTTCTAGAGAACTGGAAGGAAAAAAAAAGATCTCAATTTATCACCAACCTATTTGCCTAAATACTGTCTCATGGAGTTCCACTGCAATGAGACACTTCAGTGACAGTGAGCACTATGCACTGCAATTCTCCTTTACCCATTTGACTTTTTTCTCTTTCTTATCTCCTTCTTGTCCCACAGAGAAACCGCATCTGCCTGGATTAAAATTATGAAAACATCTGTAACTTGGATAAAATGAAAAAAATTAAACTCTAGGTTTCAGATTCTTTGTCAATAAAATAGAAGATTCTGGAAGTGGACAATATGACATCCAAGAAAATCCCTCATTATATTGATACAGGATATTATATATAAAGGGGTTCTTATTCTGCAAACAAACAAACAAATGGACAAAGCAAAAAGGGAGGAAGAGAGGCCTAGATTTGTAGAGCAATGTTCAGGCTAGATACCTTGGTAGTTTCCAGATTTTCCAACAACTAAAAATCAAGAAACTATAGATAAGAGTCTCTTAATGAAGAAAAAGTAAAATGAGAAATACACAGTTGCTTGTATTCACATAAAGTCTAGATCAGACAGATCACCTCCAGTGGGCAGTATCAGGCTGTCTCAAATGTAACCCACAAGATAATGTAACCTTTACATTTTTAATAACTAAAAAACCCATAAAGTAGAATTTTTTAAGTTTAAATGTGTTTGTAAATAAAGTTTTACTGCCACAGAGCAATGCTGTCCTATCTAATCATTGTGTGTGGGCAATTTCATGCTTGAAGAACCCAGTGTTACAGTTGTGTCAGAAACTGCATGAATAAAGCCAAAAGTATTTGCTACTTGACCATTTTTCAAAGGATTCAAGTCTGCTCTAGAACCTCACTTACAGGGTGGTTTAAACAGGTGCCCATGAAAGAAGAAGGATGAGGAAAAAATGGAAAGCTTGTATTAAATGCCTTCTTTATATTATTTTGATGTTTGAGTTACATAATTGATACCTATTAAAATAGCTTTTTAAAAATAGTTTTTAGTCAGATACAGTTGTGCATGCCTTTTATTCCAGTACTTGATCTCTACAAGTTCAAGGACACATAGCAAGTTCCAGTTCAGCTATGGCTATATAGTAAGACCCTATAACAAAAACATAAAATAATACATTTCAATTGTTTCTTCAAAGAGCAGTCTATAAGTAATCCACGAGTCTTTTAGTAGGATGTCTACGTAACATAACATATGGCAGGAGATTCCAAGGTGAGTGAATAAAGTCAACGATTTCCAGTTTGTTTGTTTGTTTGTTTGTTTGTTTTAAAAGCTTACAGCACCTGTTATCCCCAAGCCATCTCCCATCTAAGGTCTAACCAAGCTTAACCCTGCTTGGCTTCTGAGATCTGGCATGTTCAGGTGGTATGACCACAGACAGAAATCAACGATTTCTAACCTAGTTGAGCAACCTACAAAAAGATGTATACAGTAAGAAACTGAAACCTTTTACTATGGCTACTTAGGAACTAAATCCTGCCCAGACTCATATAAATTAATTTATTAGTACACCTTTTCCAAGTTAAGCCTTTAGAGAAGACTCTAGTCCCCAGCAGTGGCTTGGCTGAAATCTTGTGAAAGAACCTGTCAGATCCTCTCATCAAAATAAGTCTTGGAATCCTTCATCATAGAAACCAAGATGATAAAGATTTAAACCTATTGTTTAGACTAGTCTAGTATATACAACTAGAGACGACTACCAAAGTCATCGAAATTGGCCTTTTTCTTTCTGTACTAGAGACTGGGGGCCTTGTATACATTTGGTAGATTCCCCAAAACCAAGCTACATCCTCAGCTCCACCTTTTGTTTTGTTTTGAGATAAATAGATAGAATATAGTTGAGAGTCAAACTACATACAAAAAAATTATGGTTGAAAAGACAAATGCTAGATAGATATGTCAGTATCTATACAGTTTAGTGTGGAAGCAACAAGTGGTGGCTTCATGACAAGGCAAGGCACGGAAGGTACCTGCTGCAGTGGGGATACAAGACAACCACATTGTATGAGCCAGCTGTCTCTAAAAGATACTGGACAAATCCCTTGGACTGAGAGACTTCTGTTTGCTGATCTAAAAGGGAAGAGTTGTGTAAGGTGGCTACTGTCCGCCCTACCAATGGAGCATCCTCCTAACACAATGCTAGATGGAACAGCACTGCTTTGGGTGGGTTGGTTTACTGCTTCAGTGAACTCAGGAACAGAGGTATTGCCAAAGCATCTTCTCACTCTGGAAGGAAAATCAATTCATGCTATCCCTTTATCATGTGCTCTTTAAGTATTTAGTGACTGCTTCCTCAGATCTAAGCACAGTATCTTAGGCCTGTGTGTGGGCAATTTCATGCTTGAAGAACCCAGTGTTACAGTTGTGTCAGAAACTGCATGAATAAAGCCAAAGACACAGAGATTTAAAAAGTCAATGAAATGTAATACCACTCCCCAGAAAATTCATAACACACTAGTAAATCTGCCTCATCTGACACAATCACAATTCCCCCAAAGGCTTAAAGTGTCTCTTTCCTTTGTCAACATCAGAAGGGCTGGAGAGCTGACTCAGCTGTGAAGAGCACTTGCTGTTCTTGTGGAAGACCCACATTTGGTTCTCTGCGTCCTTGTCAGTCAGATCACAACAGCTTGTAACTGCAGCTCTATGAAGCCTCCAGGACACCTATACACACATGCATATCCACATGAGAAATAACTTCAAGTTTCTTCATCCTTGATCTTTTCTGAGTTTAGTCACTGTGGTGGTATGACTGAAAATAGTCCCCATAAGACTCAGAAGGAGTGGAATTACTGGAGGTGTGGCCTTGTTGAAGTAGTATGTCCTTGGTGGAAGAGGTAGAGGCTTTTATGCTTCAAATGCTAAAGGCAGGCCCAGTGTCACTCTCTCTTCCTGCTGCCTGTGGCTCAAATGTAGAACTCTGAGTTACCTCTCCAGTACCATGTCTACCTGCATACTTACCATGCTTGCTGCCATGGCATAATGGACTAAACCTCTGAACTGTAAGTCAACCATAATTAAGTGTTTTCTTTAAGAGTTGCTGTGGTCATGGTATCTGTTCACAGCAATAGAACTCCTAACTGAGACAGTCATTTATATTTTACCTTTTCCACAGTGCTGACTCTGGTACGACAAGGTACTTGACAGTACTTGAGTACTTGAGTACTTTCCTAAGCACTCTTAACCTCAATAAGAGGGAGGGGTCTGTGTCTCTTTTATGTGCTTTACACACAGATTAATGGAGTTTGAGGCTGCTTTAGATTGCTTTGTTGTCATGATTCAATGGTTGCTCAATCAACTGTGAACTCAGGTGCAAATTCATCATTTTTTTCTATAAAATGTATGATATGGAAACCTTTATGAATTGTTTTAATTTGGAAATTTAGTGCCTCTTTGGTGGAATAGCCATGTCAGGGACTTAAATAAGAACTTCTGGTAACCATATTCCCAGCTATGTGAAAGTAAACAGTTTAAGAAAATTCCGTTACTTCAAGAGTGCTTGGGTTTACAGACAACAGGGAATACTTCTTAGCACAAGTTCCTCTTGTCACTAATACTTAGTTTCAACCTCACCTTATCTGAATCAAGAAAATTTCTACTTTTATTATTTACCTCAGTTGGTCTGAGACAAATTTCTGTCACTTGAAATAAACCATTCTGTATAGATAGTCTTATTTGGATTACTAAGAAATCCACAAGGAGGAAGTCATATGATCCATGACAGAGAGAGCAACATGAATTCCAGTTGGTTCATTTTTATCTCATATAGTGATCTATTGTGTAAATTCATCCACATCATTAACTTGGTTTATAGGAATTGGCAGAATGGTTAGTATTAGTTGGGTAAAGCATTCGCATTTTTACCACAGAGATGTATGGTAGTACTGAATTCCCAAGAGAGGAAACCATCGGCTCCTCAGGTCTCTGGAATGTTCACTGTGTGTTGTGTTAGCTTTGAGTGACTGGTTACCTACTGCCATCTACTTTGTATGACTTCTTTAAATGAAATATTTTGATAAAAAAGACTGTTAAAATTCCACAACATATTGATTCAGTTCTTCACATGTGAGAGAAACAGTTAAGGAAAAGCTTCATCATGTAAATGGGAAAGAGACAATCACATAATCATGATGGTTGAGTCTTCTGTATACATTGGAGCATTTCCTAGCAGGACATCTAGATTTGTGAGTTAGCATTGCATATTACTTGAATGATCTAATTAAGCTAAATTTTATTACACAGTGGTTGTACATTATTTCTTTTTTATGTAGCAAAACACATTAAAATGTACTAGCTTGGAACACATATAAAAAACAGTTGTGGAAATTATGCACTATATTTTCCTCATGACTCATCTGTTTAGAGCAACAGTTCTCAATCTGTGGGTTGCAACTCCATTGATAGGGTCAAATGACCCGTTTACATGGGTCACCCAAGACCATCAGATAACACATATTTATATTACAATTCCAATGGGAACAAAATTACAGCTATGAAGTAGCAATGAAAATAATGTTATGGTTGGGTAGTCCCCACAGTATGAGGAACTGTTTTAAAGAGTCACAGAATTAGAAAGCCAAGAACCACTGGCTTAAAGCATAAAATTTCTTTTGAAAATTATTCTCACTGAATGAGAGTAACTGAATACTGTAGTTAAAATATATTTTAAATCTTTGTCATGAGTGTTTTTAAACTGTTTAAAGTCATATCATTTCTGCTCATACAGAACTTTGTACATGGTTTAAACTAAATTTTATACTTCTATTCTGCAAAAGAAAAATGTTTGAAATAACATTGTTTCCTGTTTTACAAGACGGAAACCTAAGGTTTAGAAAAATTAGGATTATAAAGTCAAGGCTAGAAATATGGCTCACTCAGCAAAAGGCTACATTCACAACCAAAACATCAAGCTTAAAAAATGGCTTTGATGTATGTGACCAATAGAAAACTCAGTTTTTAAAAAAGGCGTAAAGAGAGAAAAGAGAGCAAGAAAGTAAGACAAATGAGAAAAACATTGTACCATGAAAGGAAGGAAGAAAAGAAGGAAGGAAAAAAGGAAGGAGTTATATCTAGTTGAAACTGAGGAGTTATTGCATTTCCTTTATTTAGGAAACTGGAGAATCTCTAGGAACAACTGATCCAGTGTTTTCTGTTTCTTCATATAGCATCCAGGTGCAGCTTAACTGGATCTTCAGATTCAAGCTCTCCCATAGGGTCTCTCCTGAGAGTGTTACTCAGCATGGCTACTTGTTTCATTAGAAATGAAATACGAATATGTGTGTGTATGAGACGGACAGAGACAAAGAGGGAGGGAGAGAAGGGAGAAGAGGAGAGAGGGAGAGAGGGAGAGAGGGAAAAAAGACAGAACAAGATCTTTTGTACTCTACAGGAAGTGAAGTTCCATATTTTGTTATATTTTTTTTTTACAAACAAATCACAAGGTCCATTTATACTTAAAGATAACCAAAGGCATAGGTCCTAGGGAACAGGTAATCCTATATAAGTCATATAATCCTGACATAATAGTGGTACTTAAAATCATGTCTTACAGTTGGTCTTAGGTTCACTAAAATACAGGGACATAGTAGATGAATATTTGTTGAGCTTTTAAAAATGAATAAAAGAGAGGAAGGAAATAAAGAAACGGGGAAATTATGAAATTACATTTTAATTTCAAAAAATAATATTTAAAATTAAAAATAAAGTTAAGATTGTTTTAGTGTAGAATTCTACCATACATTCAAAAGAGAATCAATGCCAATTAACTCTGCTTGAATTATTCCACCAACTAGAAATTGAAGGAAGATTGCCAAATTCATTTGATGAGGTCACAGTGACCCTGATACTAAAACCACATAGACACTCAGCAAAGAGAGAGAACTATAGACCAATTTCCCTTATGAACATATATGAGAAAATACTCAATAAAATCTGCAAACAGAATCCAAGACCACATCAAAAAGGTCATCCACAACGATGAAATAGGCTTTATCCTAGAGATGCAGGGATGGCTCAGCATATATAGACCAATAAATGTAATCTACCATATAAATAAACTGAAAGACAAAAACCACATGGTCATCTCATTAGATGGAGTAAAAGCCTTTGACAAAATCCAAGACCCCTTCATGATAAAAGTTCTGTAGAGATTAGGAATACAAGGACATACCTAAACGTTAAAGGCAGTTTACAGCAAGCCTATAGACAATAGCAAATTAAATGGAAAGAAACCCAAAGAATCCCACTAAAGTCAGGAATAAGCCAAGGTTAACCAATCTCTCCATATCTATTCAATAAGGTACTTGAAGTTCTGGGGAGACAACTGAAGGAAATGAAGGGGATTCAAGTTAGAAAGGAAGAAGTCAGGTACCATTATTTGCAGATGATCTAAAAGTATACATAAGCGACCAAGTCCTACAGCTAATAAACACTTTCTGCAAAGTGTATGGATACAAAATTAACTAAAACAAACAAACAAACAAAGCAAACAAACAAAAACAGTAGCCCTCCAATATAAGGAGACAAATGGACTGAGAAAGAAGGAATTCCGGGAAACAATGCCTCTCATAATAGCCTCAAATAACATACAATATCTTGCGTAACTATAACCAAGCAAGTGAAAGACCTGTAACAGAACGTTAAGCCTTTGAAGAAGGAAATAAAGAAGAAAACATCCTATGACAAAAACAGTGGCTCAACTATATGCCCCTCAACTGAAGAATAGATTTTTAAAATGTGGTATATTTTACAAAATGGAGTATTACTTGGCTGTTAGAAAAAATAATATCATAAAATTTTCAGGCAAGTCAGTGGAACTAGAAATAATCATTGTGAAAGACAAAACCCAGAAGGAGAAAGATAAATAAGATATGTACTCACTTATAAGTGAATATTAGCTGTTAAGTAAAGGGTATTTACATTGCAATCCACAGACTCTGAGAGGCTAAGTAACAAGGAGGGCTCTAGTGGAGATGCACGGATCCCCCTGGGAAGGGGAAATAGATTTTGTGAGTGGAATGGCAGGTAGGGACGAGTCAGGATAAGGAGTCTGAGTTAGCCGTCTCTTGTAGCCAGGGAAGGCTTCCAGTGGCAGGACTGGGTTACATTCAGCTGAGTTGTTGGTGGAGGGGGTTCCATAGAGATCTCCAAACAACCCAGGCTCGTGATAGGACAGAGAGTTACTCTCTGAGACTGACAGTGAGGCCCCATTGCCAAGGACAAATCCCCAGAGCTCTCTGAATATAGCCTGGTCTAGCTGGTGCCTACACAGAGCCTTCACTCTTATGTTCTAGCATGTTTAGCAAGGAAAGGTATTCTGAAGGCTGGACACCACCCCAGCCATAAAACCTTTGACCTACTAGCTATCCTGCCTGCAAGATGTGCTAGGGCAATGGTGGCACAGAACAGGGGGTGTGGCCAACCAGTGTCTTATTTAACTTGAGACTACTCTGTGACAGGGAGCCCATGCCCCACACGGCCTGACTGGCCAGGAACCAGAGACTGGATAGCCTAGGGACCTAGGGTAAAACTAAACATGACTGGCAATAAAATAAATCAATGAAATGATTCCCAGTATATTCTGCT
>JADRCD010198729.1:0-16658 GCA_019843815.1 Montemys delectorum | reverse complement strand
ACACACACACACACACACACACACACACACACACACACACATACAGAGTGGGGGTTGGGATCTGATAGATAGCCTTGTGTCAACTTTATATAAGCTAGAGTCATTTTTGAAGAGAGAACTTCAGTTGAGAAAATGTCTCCACCATATCGGTCTGTAGACAAGCCTGTGGTGCATTTTCTTGATTGACTACTGATACAGAAGCTCATGTGGGTAGTGACACCCCTGGGTTTATAGGCCTATGTGCTATTAAAAAAAAAAGTATACAAGCAATGGCAGTACACAAGTAAGCAACATTATGCCAAGGTCTCTGCTTCAGCTCCTTCCTCCAGGTTCCTGCCTTGAATTCCTGCCCTGACTTCCATAAGTGATGTAGTGTGGCCTAAGAGTTGTAAATTGAAATAGACCCTTTCCTCCAAATATTGTAATTTAGCATAGCAACAAAAACCCTAATAAAGAAATTGGTAACAAGAGTAGAGTTTTGCTATGCCAGACTTGACCATGAGTTTGGGGGAAGATTGTGTTGACACTTGAACATTGGGCTGGAAAAAACACGGTTGCATGTTCAGATTTTAGTGAGCTATTGTGGGAACTTAGAATATAAGGCTTTGAGCATCTCATGCAATTGAGGCCTGGCTTCTGAAGTTTCAGGGAGAAGCTTAAAGATTATGGTAGACACTAAATGTTTTGAATTAAGAAGGACTAAGGTGAAACCATTGCTTTGCTGGGACAATCAATACTGATCAGCAGGGCCTGAAGAATCGTCTTTGATTAGAAGACACCAGTATTATTGAGGAAAATCATCTGAGAAGTGTTTCCTAGGGGTCAGTACACAGAAATTGTGGTTTACTGGGGCCAAGGCTGTACTTTGTGCTAGTAGCCAAATTTGGTAATGTGTAAGAGCTTTCCAGGTGTTTCTGATTTTGAAGGTGTGAAAGAATCATGGAGAGCAGATGAGGTTGGTCACTTAAAGGCCAGGAAAGGCCATGGTGAAGGTGAAGTCTCCATTATCGGTAAAAACCTCAGGATTGAAGGAGTCATGGAAAGAGGCTGATGTTTGGCACCATACTGACAGGGTCAGAGTCCCTAAAGAAAGCCCAAAAAAGGCTGTTGGTGAAGATACATCCCAGTTGCAATGCAGACCCTAGCCTGGAAATGCCAGTATCATGGGAAAACCACCAAGGGCAGCAGCTGCCATAGAGTGGAGCTGGCCTGAGCCTAGGAAACAATTTGTCTGGGCTGCAAATGGCAAAGGTGAGAAATGGAGCACTTTAGAGCCCAGAGGATCATGAGTGAACCTTGCACATCAAGCACTAAATCTTTTTTAATGTTTCTAATTGAAATAGAATTGCATCATTTCTCCCTCCCTTTCCTCCCACCCATCCCTCTTATGCTTCTCTCTCTCTCTCTCTCTCTCTCTCTCACACACACACACACACACACACACACACACACACACACAGAGAGAGAGAGAGAGAGACAGACAGATAGACATTCTGCTGAACATTGAACTTTTTATACCATTGAACTTTGGTTTTGTTTTGATTTTATTATAACTGCACCCTATGCCATAGACTTTGGAATTTTATAGACACTTTGGAATTTTAGACAGGCTTTGGATATTTTAAAGAAACTTGGAACTTTGAAAGAGACATTAGATGAATTTTTAAAAACTGGACTTTTAAAGGGTTTGGATTTTTAAAGACTGTTAAGACTTTTGAAAGTTTGAGTGTTTTATGTTATGATATTTGTATTTATATGAGGTCTTGGGGATAAACAAGAAAAGAAATGTTATAGTTTAACAGGGATCCATTTGTGTGTTAAGTTGACACAGAGTTCATTGTGCTGGCTGGTTTTGGTCAACTTGACACAACTAGAGTTATTTTGGAAGAGTAATTTCTGAGAAAATTCCTAACAGATTGGCCTGAGAATTAACTTATGGTGCATTTTCTTGATTATGGTTGATACAAAAGGGCCCAGCTCACCTGGGTGCCACCAAAACTGGGCTGGTGATATGGTAGTATAAGAAAGCAGACCAAGTAACCCAGGAAGAGCAAGCCAGAAAGCATCATTCCTCCCTTGTCTGTCCTTCAGCTCCTTCATCCAGGTTCTTGTCTTGAACTCCTGCCCTGATTTCCCTCAGTAATGGAATATGACCTGAGAATTGTCCCATTCCTGAAATATCCCATTCCTTCCTGAGCTGCTTTTTTTCAATAGTATTTTGTCATATCAATAAAAACCCTAACACACACACACACACACACACACACACACACATTCACACACACACACATTCACACACACACATTCACACACACACACACATTCACACACACACATTCACACACAAACACACACACACACACACACACACACACACACACACATCTTTTTAAATTAGGATAAATAAAAGGTCATGACTTCAGCATTTCTCTGCTTTTGGAGGCTGGAGCTTTGAACTTCACTACACAATGCTGATTGACCTCTACTTATGACCCTCCTATCCTAGACTGAATAGAGAAAGATAGAGTTTGGCCATCACTTCATCCAATGCTTAAGTAGTATGATTCTCTCTTTTAAACCAGTGAATACAGAGTTGATTAGATGGGGTAAAGGACCTATTTATTGCTGATCTACCCCTCCACCCAAAGTTATTCCAATAAGAATGAATAACTAGCAGGCTGCTCCCAGAACGGTGTGCTGGCAATGCATGGTCCACATACTTTGTTTGTCTGCAGAGAGCTGCTGACAATGATGGAGAAATCCAGAAAGCATCTGGGGAAAGCCTTGACAAGGCATGCCTTCCTTTCAGCTTATACACCAGGTGTCACACACAGAACCAAGCATCATCTTTCATGGCCCAGTACAAACTTGTACTGTGGGACCTAGGCCAAACATGATTCCTTTGGGCTTGCTCAGTTCAAACTTGAAAGGTGTCCCCCTCCCCCACCACCACACTCTACCAGCAGACCCACATTCAAACACAACTCACACTCCACCTCTGCCTCTCCCATATGTAGTCTCATCAATCATAAAGAAAGGTTGGACTCTTTATTCTAAAGCCACTTTCTACATGGTTGGCGACTGTAACTTTTAGGCTGACTGCCCCTAACTTTACTGTCTGTCATGCAAGTAAGACCTTCCCTGCTGTAATAAAGCCTCAAGATGAGCCTGTCTGAAGCAGTGCACTCTTGCTTCCACCTTTCTCTAGGAGAGAAGATGTTGACTTAAATATGTTTTGAGACTAAATATCTGGAACCAAAAAAGTAGGGGAGAAATTATTTTTTCAAAAAAAAAATACTGGCTCTCTAGTACTAAAATGATACTAGTACTCCCCTGACAGTTTTCAATATTTCAACAGCTACAGCCTGAACCACTGAAGAAATCATGTGGTACATCTGACAGCCACCTGCATTATCTAAATGTTCACAACCTGGAAGATTGTGTGTGAGGAAACCTTTAGCTTCTTTTGCAATCATGCCTTCCTCGTGCAAGCCCCTGCCTGGACTTCCTTCAGTGGAAGGTGGACCGTTCAGACCCCATTTTAGACAGAGGCAACCATTCCCAGCTGCTTCAAGTGTCCAGCACCTATCAAGCTTTACAAGTCAGTCCTTATCCAGGACTTGCCTTCAGCTAAAAATGAACACCTGAGCAGGTCGGATAGCCTCCACCCTGAGTGTAGCCTGCCTGTGACTGTTCAGTGGGAGGGAGAAAGCCCAGATACCATGCCTCAGTTGGAATTCTGAAGACTCATATCAGCTCTCTGGCTCCTGGTGAGAACATTCTGAGGTTCTGTCACAATCACACTGTGGGACAACTTCTCAGTGTCCTAAAGCCTCTCTAACCCCTCAACAACAATCCAGCAATCGGGCCCAGGTAGACCTTTAAAATAACCACATTATTAGAGTTTCCTCTGGGAGCCCAACTAAATTAATGAGATTGTGAAGCAGGTCTCACCAACCTAACAGCAGCAAACAGCAGGGGTAAACTGTTCACTGATGGACTTTGCCACGTGATACATTCATGACTGCAAAATGTTTAAGGGCCAGGAACAGAATTTTCAAAAGCCCCAAATGAAAATGTAAGAATCTTTGTTTAAGGGAGGTAAAAAAAGAGAAAAAAAATAAGCAGATAACAACAAAAAACATTCTGCCAACATCTTTAGACTTCCAGTCAGTCCCTAGTCTCATGGAGTCTTTACTTCCTTTTCCTATTATCAATAAAAATCATTAATTATTAGCACAGGTTTTAAAGCTTATATTTATCTTTGTGCACTATGTCTTAAATGCTAATATGGTATTATTTAACTTACTCCCAAGACATAGGGCTATGATCTAAACACTTGTGACTCTCTACTACGTCACTGAACTTCACATACAAAACACAGTTCAAAGAGAAAAGTGCCAAGAATTTCAAGATTATGACTGTAGAGTATTAAGCCAAGCGTGGGATCCCAGAAAGACAAGGCCCTATACAACTCTACATGTTAAAAACGCTGGAAACTAGCCTTGAGTTGTAAAGTAGGTTGGGACAATGGGACATTGAAAGGCAATGGTAGATAAAAATAACTTGGACTTTGAAATTTATGAAAAAGAATAATCATACGGACTATGTTTGTCTCTGGGGTTGTGGTGTACTGGAGTAAGACAATGGTGCTTAATGTTTAATGACCAATGACCAATAGAAGTGAAATGTAAATAAATAGATTTCTTGGCATTTAAAAAGATTCCCATCTTCCCTACAGGCAAAGGGCAGAAAAGAGCTAAGGATCAAATGTTGGCCTGCCTATTGAACCCCAGCACAGTCCTATGCTTGGCTAAATCCTGGGTCTCAGAGGTGTGCCTGGTAATGCTCCTGAGTTGGAGAGAGTAGAACTCTGAAAGCAAAAGTTATTTTTGAAAAAAAAAAAAAAGTGTGGAATTACAGATTTCCCTGCATCAGACAACTAACCTCATAAAAGGCCAACTAACATGCTCTGCTGCAGGGAGGCAACTATCATCGCTGCTAAACTCTGCCATGGGGGTGGGGGAGTGGAGAGAAAGCAGCCACCAAGGTTAATCCAATGGACTTGGCTGTGTTATAATAGCAGACCAAATTTGGCCCACAGAACAGACTTTTATAGGAAAAAAAATCAAGCAAAAATCATAAGACAGAAATGGAACCTTAGAAATTAAGCATGAGCAGGGTTGGAAAATATAAGTAAGCCAAATGTATGAATAAATAACAATAAGCCATGTCATCTACAACAGTCTCAGTGTGCCTCTGCATCAGCTTACACTTTGATACCCAAGTGTGGCATACCTTTGACTCACACCTTTGGTCTCCTCCAACAGGTAGATAGGGATCTCTCTTGACCACATCTCCAAAGGGGTGTGGATAATAAGGTTTAGCTACAGATGAATTGACTCTGTAATAAAATGGGCGCAGTCCCTGCTGTGCTATAACCCTATTCAGGTGAGGGGTAATCTCCCCAACTGGCAGAATGTCAGCCACTGATGATTAACTATCTCCTTTTGATAGAGGTTTAAAAAAGTGAGGGATAAGGCAGGACTTTGGGGTGCGGGTGGAGATGGTGGAAGGGGGTTCTAAAATTTGAAACTTAGGAGAAAAGACTAGAAAGCCAGATGCAAGAAAAACTAAGGGACCTATAGTTTGATGTTAGGATCTCAGAGCCCATTGCTTAAACATAATGACCCACTACAACTTATTTTGGCCTTATATTTTCTTTTTCAAATAACCACTTGACTTTCTCCTATTTGTCAGATATAAGATTATGAGAGTGATCTTGTTTGAGAGAGAAACACAGGAACAGAAAACAGAAACCACTAAGGAAAACTTGGTAAAATGGCTAACAGTGCACACAAAGATACACAGCAAGAGGGATAGAAACTTCACAGAAGGTGACGTATTTGAATTCACAAAATATACCACAAATAATATTTTTAAAGAAAGAAAAAGGAGGGTTGGAGAGACAGCTCAGCCATTAAGAGCATTTGCACTTATCCTGGTTCCATTCTTAGCACCTGAATCACCACTCACAACCATCTCTAACTCCAGTTCCAGAAGTTCCCGTGCCCTCTTCTGACCTCCACAGACACCAGACATTCACTCTGGTGCACATGCATACATGCATACACAACACTAGTACACAGAAAATAAAATAAGTAAATCTTTAAAACATTAAATAAAAAGAAGAAATAAAGGGTTCATTCTTTCTCGGCCAGGTTAATGCCGGGCATTAACCATCCTTCTAAATTTTGGCTTTCCATCCAATAATTATCTTCTATTCTTTCCTTATCCATTAAAAAAAATCAAGGTGGCTTTTTAAAACATCTCCCCAAATTCACTTGCACTAAAGAATATCCATGTAAAACAAACAGTTCTTGCCAATGATATATAGAAGAAACTCTATTATATGGGATTCTAGAAAGGATATTTTTAAATACTGCTGCTTCCAAATGAGAAAGTATAAGTTAAAAATGTGTTCCTTTTCCCTTTTTGTCCTTGCCCTGAAGTCAGGATTTGATGTGTAACATGGAACTTAGGACAATGAGATTAAAACACACACACACACACACACACACACACACACACACACACACACACATTTTAGGAGCTGGTGAGATGGCTCAGCGGGTAAGAACCCGATTGCTCTTCCAAAGGTCCTGAGTTCAAATCCCAGCAACCACATGGTGGCCTACAACCACCCATAATGAGGTCTGATGTCCTCTTCTGGTGCATCTGAAGACAACTACAGTGTTCTTATAATAAATAAATAAATAAATAAATAAATAAATAAATAATACATTTTTAAAAAACACATTTTAATATGACAGGCCAAGAAAAGAGAACTCTGGATCTTTAGAGACATCCTTGAAAAGTGACATTAGATTCTTTCTCTGTGTTCCCTGTGAAGTTAGAAGAGTCACACCTAGTTTGTTTATCCACTGTAGTCCAGGTGTAGGCTACAGGAGCAAGGCAAAGCCTTTGCCAATGGACTATGCAAACCATAAAGCAAGGGATCTGCCACAGGGATTTCTTCTAGTTTGTTTATCTACCAAGAGCAATACCATGAACTTGCTGGCCTTCTGAAGGTGACAGCTGTATGTGCTTTCACGCCACCTCTCTGAATGTGTGAGGAACCCAGGATTTCCAGGTGAGAAAGCAGCTCACCACAGTGGCCTAAAACACTGATTGTGTAAGCAAGAAGATGAGAGACAATGTCCTACTTTGAGTTCATGAATTCATGACAGGTAACTCATAGTCTTTCATAAGCATCCTCAAACTACGTTGACAGTTTTGCTCCTTGTGGCAAAACACTACAGCCTAAGTTAGAACTCTTTACTCTCTAACGCTCTTTGAACCAGAAAAATGTATTGTTCCCATCTCAGAATCTAGGTGAATAGATAGAAACTGCATCCATGGCATCAGAGATAGGTCTTTAATATACTCTGTACAAAAAAAAATATCTGCTGAGGACCTGATTTCTTTAGTTTTCTTTTCTTGTATTAATCCCAACAGCAAGCACAAAATGAGAAAAAGGAAAAATCCAATCGTACAATTATCACAGTGGAGGGGCTGAGCACTTGTAGAATACTTGCGCAGAATGCTTGAAGCTCTGGGCTCCATCCCCAACACTGGATAAAACTAAGTTCAGTAGTAGTATTTTGAAGATTAAAATTTTAATTAATACTGTAGAATGTGCATTAAATCCTAAAAGCTCACAGACATATATACACACACATGCACACTCACAAAGTATCACTGACATTCTCGTAAACTTAATTGAAAGTATCACATATGAATATATTTAATTCCCCCCACACACAAAGTATTAAAATTGAAGAAGTTGTGTAGAAGGGACTGAGATTTTCTAGTGTGGTTTGGATGAGCTGTAAAACATTCCAGGAATTAAGAAAGTAGAAAAGGAAGGAAGAAAGGGATGGATGGAGGGAGGGAGGGAGGAAGGGAGAGAGGGAGGGAGGGAGGGAGGGAGGGAAAGAAGGAAGGAAGGAAGGAAAGAAGAGAAGAAAGGAAGGAATGAAAGAAAGAAGGGAAGGAAGGAAGGAAATAAAGAAGGGAAAGAATCAGAGGAAGCTATGATTCTGGACACAGCATGAGGCCCTGGGAGAAGAAAATGCAGGGCATTGCAACCTTTGCACTGGCTGGAGTCTGGGAAACTTCTTGACATTGTTTCAGATCCACCTGAGTTCTCTGAAGCAACAAGTGGGAAATCATAGCTCAATCAACAAGCACCAACTTGATATTTCCAAGGCTTGTTTTCTTTTTTTTCCACGAGTCTTTCCACGACTCAGACGGGTTTTTATTTAAAAAGCCTTAGCAGAACGGCTAGACTAGGTAATCCGCATAAGCAGCTGCTGCAATGTGATCTTTTTCTAGCACGTTAATGGTGAACTGTGAACTTTTCTGGCTTTGGGGTATGTTAGAATATTTTAACTTCTCCTCTTAAAGGTTCTTGTGAGTAGGACTCTGGTCCCCCTCAGATGGAGGGTCTGCACCGAGAGTCACCCCGATATCAAACCAGACTTGAAATGGAAAGCAGGTGGGGTATATTATGGCTTTAAAGACTAATTCTACATGCTTTATTGAAAAAAAATGCTTATTTCATTTTTAATTTGTTTAAATTTAAGAGCACTCTATTTTCTGAACCTCAAAGCATTTACTCATCGCTTTGTCGCACATTGCAGGCGATGGCTGAGACTCTAGGAAAGAAGTAAGGATGTCTTAGGGTAATTTCTCAAGCTTTGAAAACAACTGCCAGCCTTTGCACCACAGCTCAGCCGCCTCCTGACCGTACGTGCTTGAGCAGAGCATCTCATATCTGCTTTCAGCATCACTGTGTGTTAAATTAGGGTGTCACTCTATCTATCTGATAGAGCTAGAAACAGTTAATGTAGTATCCATGTACCACGCACATGTTTTTCTTGGTTCCCAAAACACAATTACTCTTAACACCCTGCTAGACCAACTGTGCTGCATGCTTCATTTATTAATTGCTGCCAAGACAGAAACAGGGAAACTTTGAAGCTGAGACTTTGAATAAATACCCTTTAAAGACAATGCAGATCTAATTTGGGGCACCTTGCAAATGTGGCTGGAGAACGTCTATGGACACTTACTGTCATAAGGAATGGGTTCCACCAAAAGGTAATGATGACCTTCCCCTAATTACAGGTAGAGCATGTTAAATGTCTCCTGTCAATATAACTGACATCTACGGACATGCCTCTAGATGAGAGCTACAAGGAGAGAAAAATGTTTGATGTAGTACTGGTATCATGAAGTTATTCCTGTTTGCTCCTTTGGTTGAATATTCACTAAGGGATAGATAGGTTATTTGAGCAGAATCTCATTCTAAAATAGGAGATACCAATTGCTAACAGACTGATCAAGTTCTCAGGAACAGACACACAAAAATATTCCCAGCCTTTTTAAAGCAACAGTTACACAACAATTTGCATAACTTCTTGACTTGAGTCACTCTGACTACAGCGGGCAACGACAGCTAGGGTGAAGAATGGTCGCTGCAGTGAGCCATGCAGCTCTTCCCAAGATCAGCTTGCTCTCTTCATTTTTAGCTCTAGGACATGTTAGCCATGATTTTGTCTGTGGATCAGAACTGTGATTCTCCATGAGAGTCAGCCTTATCCAATGATAAACTTTGTAGACATTCTGATTCAAATGCTTGCTGGAAATAGGGTCCTAAGACTCTTCTCATCGCCAATCTCTGATGAGATTAACTGGGGCCTTCGGTCACCCCAGTGACAGCAGTCTCCACATATTCCCAATTCTGATTCTTTCCCTTCTTGATAAACACAATTGCTGAGGACATTTCTTTCTCAGAATCAGATCTCAGGGAGCCCGGTCTTATAGTGATTTGTGCCATCTCAGTTCTGCCTCAAAGCCTCTAAGTTAAGTCACAGATGGACACATTTCCCTTCCCATCAAGGACCAGCTCTGCTCTACCTGGGGGCCTGTTGCAGCCTGCTTCCTTGCAAAAACACACTTTCAATTTGTAGCTCTGTTTCTTCCTTTCTTCCCACAAGAGATGTAGCTTCTTCCCCACCACAAAATGGAGACAAGTCTATATATATACACATATATATATATGTATATATGTATATATATATATATGTGTGTGTGTACACACACACACACACACACACACACACACACATTTTTGACATTTGGATCAACTCCAGAAGAAAGCTCGTTTCTGTTTGAAGCACCCTTGGCTCACTTGGCAAAGTCTACATGTGCCTTGCCTCTGGCCTTCCACATCAGGCAGACACACCCACACATCCAGGAACCAATGCAGGAGCCAGGTCGTGGGTGCCCTGAGGTTGATTGCTGCCATCCTTCTGGAACTTTCTCCATACTAATAATTCCTGTCTCTTGCCCTAACCCCACTCTGCTCTTACTTCCAGCAGAAGCCAGCCTCTGGCCCTGAATCTGCAAAGCATAAAGATGTTCCCAGACAAGCTTGGTTTGGCTTGTCTTCCTGTTCCAAAGACTCCAAATTGCCTTTCAGTGCAATTCAGTCCTCCTCTACCCAACTTTAGGACACTGATCCCCCACTGAGTACCTTCCTTAGCTGACATCTTACAACAGGCTAGTTGGGACACGGCCTTAAAGCAGGAGCCGTAGACAGTATCTTCTCATTCTGTATGTCATCTTTGTCACACCTTTCCTTGGTCAGCGTGACTTCAGTTTATAGAAGGAGAACATGGTTCAGACAGGAAAGGAGACATGCCCCTAGAACACTTGGTGCCGAAATGACATAAAGTACTTATCTCTGAATCTAATGCCTGCATCCTTTGCGTTTGATTAGCTTGTTTAGCCCTCACAGCAGAGGGCCTACGGATTTCAGAACAGAGATGAGAAAGGTATGGAAGCTCAGACATTAAGATCACTGCGCAACAGAACTGTTTAAAGGAGTATCTCATTAAAGGGACTTCTTCCTACAGTGCAACTGAGAGCCATGCCAAGACAATGAAGGCAAGCCAGGGGCAAGCTAATAGAGTTAATGGCAATATCTGAAAGGTAATTTTAAGAAAAGAAGGATTTATTTATTTTGGCTCTTAGTTTGAAAGGGTACAGTTATCCTGGCAAGGAAGGCATAGTAGCTGGAGCAGCCCACAACTGTAGCAGCATAGGCAGGAGGTAACTGGTTATATCATGTCTGCATCTGGAAATCAAAGATCTAGATACGAAACAGGGTTGGGCTATGACCCCCAAATTATACTCCTTTGGCCCTAATGGCAACAGGGAAGCCCTGTATTCAAGGGTTCCACCATCTCCCAAGACAACATCAGCAGCTGAAGATCAAAAGCCGTAAGGGCCACCTTGTATGCTAACTGTAACACATGCCAGACTGGGTAGGAAGTCTGTAATGAAATCAAGTCATGAACTGAAACAGAAGGCTTTCCCAGTTGTTGCTTTATGGTTTGGCCACCTCCAACAAACTCGGGTCCTGATATTATTGTTTTTCGCTTGGAGCCTCTTTCTTTGACCACAGAAAAATATTCCACCAAGTGAGTAAGTGTCTGTGGAGTATGCCCATTCACAAGTATGACATCTATAAAACACGTCATCCTCAAGGCTCTGGGACCATGAAAGATGTGGGTGGAAAGAGCTTAACAGCTATAAGTCAGGGAGATTCAGAGCAACACAAGGTCTTCTGGCCATGACAGGACTACTGGACCCTGAACACACAGCCCCTGTGGTTGCCTGCACAAGATTAAGCCAGTGTGGACTGGAAAGAAGGTCCTGAGCCTCTACTCTGAGAAGCCATGGACAGTAGATGGCTTTCTTGGGGAGGGAGAGCCAAGTTTCCTTAAGGTGTGGGTCCTAGTAAGGAGACCACACTCCAGTGGGTGGCCCCACACCCAAAAGTACATGACTAGCACAAATTGGAGTCTGTAAGGTATTACATTTTTACAAAGAATATAGGAAGTTAAGAAGGGATAGACAGGGAGGTTGGGGCAGATCTGGAAGGAGTGAAATGTGAGAGTAAATATGATCTATATATTATATGAAATTTTCAGTGAACTAATGGAAGCAATTGTAAAAGGGGGATGTAATAAATTAAGTGGATTCAGTCAAGAAAAAAAGAAAAGAATTCTCCATTGCCCTTGCCTCCACAACCTTCCTCATTGTCCCTTAAGGTTTTCAAAAATGCCCTCCTTCCTCCACCTTCTACCTGAAAGTCACTGTAAGTGGCTACAGTGTTCCACCTGTCCCTCAGGATCTGATCTAACCCTGAAACTAGTCTTCCTATGGCTATCTGACTGGGACTTCCTGGAGCTTCCACTGTCTGTCTCAGCATGTGGTCTAGCTTTAGATAGTACCTGCAATTACTTTCAAGTACCCAAGTCAACACATTACCAAGGTTCTCCATGGTGTGTCACTTGGATTCTCAAATGTGCCAGTTTCAGGACAAACTGGTAAAAATTACTGCAAAGTGACACTGTGTCTGTCCTCCCTGGGAAGTCACGAATCATCACTTCCTGGCTAGTGTTCAGCCACTGGCCTTTTTTGAAGATGACTACTTGGGCAGCTTACCCCTTCTGATCTTTCCTGCTGCTCCAGCCTTCATCCTGAGCTACCCTAGTCCCCCTCCAGGTAGCCCTCAGCCATCGCTGATTGCAGAAAATCATTCCCAGTATGTGTACACCACGGGTTCCATATCTATGCCTCTCATTTGAAGGCACATGTTCATGGCTCGCACTCACAGTGAGGGTGGAGACTCAACCTTCCCCTGTGAATAACTACGTAGAAATCTTCTCTGCTCATTAAGAAGTACCATCCCTCAGTAACTGAGGTCTTGTTTCTCCTACCAACTCTAAGTCATCTACCTGAACTTTGGCTTTTCTGTCCCAAATCTTCTAGAAACGAGTGGACAAGTTTAGTTTCAGATCCACCCAAGCCATACCATCCTCTAATGCATCTGGGCCACATTTAGATTATTATTTTCCAGTGGATCACTTTCTACCTCCATAAGGCCTTTTCCCAGGATAGATGATAGGAAGAAACATTACAAGAGTCTTCTAAAATAAGGAGAAAAAAAGTCTTGTTGAGATTTATTCTAACACGAAAACAGTGGTGGAAGTATATACTAACATTGAGATTAAAACTAGTTGTCCTTGTTTGAACGATCCCAGAACAGCATGTTTCATCTCTCCCATAATACCTGCTAATGTCGGCTGACAACTTACCACATGTCAGCCATTGTTGTACATGTCAATATTGTTTCTGATCATCACAATCATAATAAGAACTAAAAGAAGATGAGTATATTATAGCTAATAATATGATTGTTGGGCTGCAGAGATGGCTCAGTGGTTAAGAGCACTGACTGCTCTTCCAAAGGTCCTGAGTTCCAATCCCAGCAACCACATGGTGGCTCACAACCATCTGTCATGGGATCTGATGGCCTCTTCTGGTGTGTCTGAGGACAGCTGCAGTGCACTCATATAAATAAAATAAATCTTTAAGTAAATAAATAAGTAAATAATATGATTATTATTTGATAATCTGACATAATTAATCATGATTATTAGGTTATCTGATATAATTATTATAATTATTATTTGATAACCTGACATAATTAATCATTATTATTATTAGATTATCTGATATAATTATGGTTATTATTTGAGAATCATATGATCATTATTTGAGAATCTGAAGTAACTAAGGTGCAAAAAATTCAGACAACTTCTCCATTATTACTGTAATGGTCAATACTGATCGGCATCTTCTCGGGTCTAGAATCAGCAAAAGGACAAGTGTCTGGACATGTCTATGATGGCATTTTTACATAGGTTAACTGAAGTGGGCAGCAGCATCCCATGGGGTGAGGTCCCTAACTGAATAGGAAGGAGGAAGGGAGCCGGGCACCTGCATTCTCCCTCTGCCCCCTGACCTGCCACTAAAGCTCGCTAAAGGTGGCTGCTTTACCTCAAGCTGTGACCCAAAATAAACCCTTCTTTTCTTAAATTGCTCTGTCTAGGATTATTTTTTTAATTATTCTTTCATACAATACATCCTGACCTCAGCCTCCCCTCTCTCCACTCCTCCCAGGCTCCCTACTCCTACTTCCCCTCCCCCACATTGTCTTGTCCATAGCAAGACAAAAAAAAAAAAAAAACTATTGCCAAAAGCATATACCCCAACTTTAAGTTTTAAAATGTGATTTCAGGTATTTGTGCAATACAAGGATTTAACTATAGCGAATTTTAAAAACCTTGCATAAACAACTTGCTAGAAAAAAGGACAAATAGGAGAGGCCAGACTTCAAAACATAGACCCTAACAGGTGCCCTTTCTAGGGGTTTGCGTTTAGTAGATGTGTGTGAGTCTTTTAGGTGCCTGTCTCCTACTGCTGTGTGCCGTGTCTTAACCAGTAAACTAATTCTCTCAACTACCTTCTGTATTTGTTTAAATTTACATGACAAGCTCAAATACTAAGTCTCCTCCTGTCTGCCACAATAACCACTATAGTAACTTAGGATGTTGTAGGCTAAAACTCAACCATCAGTAACAAAGTACAAGTAACATTTTGCTCCTTTGTAGTAAAGAGTTTTGAAAGTGGCATTTCCAATTCAATCCAGGATTTCTTTTTTTTTTTTTTTTTAAATTTTTTTTGGTTTAAAAAAAAAAAAATTTAAAAGGCCTTTTGTCTTCCAGCTAGTTGCCTCTTAGTCTTGAAATAGCAGCCTGAGCTTCAGATATCATATTCTTACTAAGTAGCAACTAGAACTAGACAAGGAAGAAAGGCAAAAAGAAAGAGTTTTCTTTTTGTTTCTTTCTCTAGCACTCATTTGGAGGCCCCAAGCTGACCTCATCTTACAGGAAGTTAGCAACTACGGACAGATTGCAGGCAAAACAGAACAAGCCTTGTCCTCTCAGTGGTGGGCTGCAGCCCACTGCTGAAATCACCCTGTAGGGCTTTCACAAAAGCAGGTGGCAGATCTGAGCAGCCTGGCCCACAGGACTCCACGGCTGCAACCCGAGCCACCATTTGCTCAGAAGTCAGGTTCCCTTTGGACATCTTTTTTTTTTTTCAAGTAAATATAGCAAAATATTAAAATGGGATTTTGGCTAAGTCATCCAATACAATAAACACTGCATTTTAAAGGAGAAATGAAGCCACACAGAAAAAGAATTTACAATGGGATAATACACACATGACTTTCAATAACCAGCTCACGCTGTCCACATACAGGGCTTCAGAATGTTTATAGAGGGTTTCTTTAGAATAAACAGTTTTATGTGTCCATCTAGTTTTCAGCTTGCCTGATGTCAAATCCAGAGCAAGGGGGATTCTTTAGTGGAATCGCTGGGAAAGCTCAGTGGGTCTCTTCTGCTATTATAGGGACATGGTAAACTGGTGTTTGGCATACATATAAAAACCCAAAACATCTTTTTAAAAAATAGCTGACCCCATATCTATGAGATAACTCATCAGTGTTTGCCAAATGAGCATGAGAATCTGAGTTCGAATCCTCAGAGAGCCTGACAAATACAAAGGCAGATGCTCATAGCCAACCATCGGACTGAACGCAGGGTCCCAGACGGAGGAGCTGGAGAAGGGACTGAATGAGCTGAGAAGGTTTGCAGGCCCATGAGGGGAGCAACAGTGTCAACTGGCCAGTCCCTCGTAGCTTCCGGGGACTAAACCAAAGCGTACACATGGAGGGACTCATGGCTCCAGACGCATACATGGTAGAGGATTCCCCAGTGCAGGGGAATGCCAGGCAGGAAGGCGGGAGTGAGTGGGTGGGTTGGGGAGCACCCTCACAGAGGCAGGGGGAGGGGGCATGGCGTAGGGGGATTCTGGAGGTAAGACCTGGAAAGGGGATAACACTTGAAATGTAAATACAGAAAATATCCAATTTTTTTTAAAAAAAAAAAAAAAGTATGAGCCTGTGCCACAATATTCTGTAACCCCAGAGATGGCAAATGAAGACAGAATCCATGGGAATTCTTAGGATAACTAGCCTACAGTCCAAAGCAGAAACCAAGCAAGAGACTCTGCCTCAAGCAAGGCAGAAGATGACGACCAAAGCATGTGTCATCCTCCATCCCACCTCTATGTGCACATATTAGAATGTGGAGGAAAAAAATGAGACTGACTACAGATCCCATTCATCATTTATCATGGCTTGATTCTGTCTCTGTTTCTCTTGGAACGCTGAGCTTTCCCAGTGACTACACCTTTGAGGAAGAATGGGCGTGTCCTCAGCAACAGCCAGCACTGCCATTACATTTATAAAATAGGCTATCTTGGATCCTCCGGCCATCTAAGCCTCTAGCTGGAAGCTTTCTATGAGTAGGATCAGATAAACTTGGCATGGGAACACTCATCAAACCTAAAAAGCCATAGGATATAAGAAGCCATTTTTACTTTAAGCCACTGAGTCATTTGGTACGCAGCAATAGATACCTGAAACAGCCAGCTACTAATCTAAAACAAGCAGGGAGGGCCTGTAGGGCTGTAGACTGAGTTGTGCCAGAAATCTGTCTTTGTGGAAAGGCATGAGTGTGGCCACACATGTAAAGCCACTGAAAATGGTGCTCATGCTGACTTCACAGTTAATCTGAGTACTAAGCCTTATGGGATCTGCAACAACTAAA
>JADRCD010198726.1:0-15223 GCA_019843815.1 Montemys delectorum | reverse complement strand
AAAAAAAAAAAAAAAAGAAACCAAAACAAAGCTCGACAGATGACAGTATGAGGACAGGAGGAGAGGTGTTTTCAGGTATTAAGAATCAGAGTGCTAGCCTTGTGTAGAGAAACATGCACGCAGAAGGGGTAGAAATAGGTCATTAATACCCACAGACTGTTTGAGCACATTCTAATCAACAACTAATTGTCAAAGAAATGCTCTTGATAACAGAAGTGCGGTGTGTGGGTTTCTACATATGGAAAAAATAAACACCCTTAAATGGAAAGGGCAGTTCTTGTCCTCCAGACAAGAACTGATACCTCCCCTATCACGACAGGTGTATGCAACTTTCTGTACATTTCCTGTGTCATTGTGAGCAGATATGCACATATTCTTGTGTCTATTTTCCCCTCTGTCTCTTCTTAGCTTTGTCTGTTGACTTGGCTCCATCTTCGTGGTCTAATGTATTCTACCGAGAGATTTGGGAGTGGCAAAGCCCCAGCTCCTTCTTCTCCATCTCCCATATGCTGTCTCTTTAACAAGTGCCCACATGTGTGGCTTCTTCCCCTCCTAAGCCTGCTGGCACCTATTGTTTGAAGAAGCAGTTCTTTGGTTCTTAGATGCTACCAAGTCACTTTTTAAGCACAAACACAAATGACATGCCAGTAGAAATTAAATGCCAGAGTGTAGGTAACAAATATAAATCATAGTCATTTAAAGTAGTCGTTTTGTAAAGAACTCAAGAAAGCTAGCCTGGGCATTAAATATTCACTGCCCACCTCCTCTGAAATGGTAAAACTGCTTCATTTTTTAGTGATGGGTAATAATAAGACACATCAAGTTTAAATAACCTTCTTTTTTCTCTCCCTCCTTCCAAAGCTATGACTTGGCAAGCTTGAAAAACACAAGTAAGGGTGATAACTAGACTGCCACTAACTGGTCGTGGGCTAGACTCTCCTCTGCTGTTCTCTGGATGCTCTGTGGCTATTTGAAGAGACTGTTCAATTGGAAATTGCTGCTAATGGGATCAGCTTGAATTTAAAGAAAAAATAGATCTCTGTTAGTGAAAACAAGTAATGTGGACCCTTAAGTAGCAAGTATGTGATTATCCTCTAATGCATTCTGATTTGTCTCCCTATTAAGTCTCACTGCGTCCTTTTGGAATAGTTAAAACAAACCTTTAAGTGAATGTATGCCCACTCCCTCCTCCCTGCAGAACACCCTTAGTTCAGCTGCACTTCCCATGTTCTCAGACAAGTTACATGCAAATACAAGGGTGAGATCAAAGAGAAAATTATATATGTTGAATTCATATCGCCCTTTGTTATCAAAGAGCTGTATACACCTTTTATCTTCAGTCTTATATGCAGTATGCATTTACTTGACAGTGAGTTTTCTCTTTATGCCATACATGGGACATACTGAGGCAGTGTTTCCTGAGGTCACGTCATAAAGCATATCTGTCCTCAGATGGGAAGAAAGCTTGCTGTGTCTGGGTCTCTCTAGAGAGAGTGGAATCAGGTAAGGCCCTTTCAAAAAATAGTAACTAAGCTAGGATCTGGAAAATGAGTTGGAATTGGGTAGGCAGCAAGGGGTAAGCAAGAAGTGTGTGAGAGGTTATTAGCAATGCACATGGAGATGACCCAGCTTCTGGGTAGTGATGCCACATGGAAGTGACTGGTGGGACTGACCAGCCAGGTGTCCCTCCCTGTTTCCTTTGTAGTTCTCTCTTGAGCTGTTTAAGAAAATGGCAGACAACCATTTATAATGGTTGAAATATAACCTTAGCTGCAGGGGGAACTTACTTCAGCTGGAAAGGTTTATGGCAGCAGAGGGTCCAGATTCAAATTTCTGGGAAAGGGTTTTAGAGAGGAGCCAGGATTTTGGGAACAGTCAAGACAGAGTCCAAGAGAGGGCTGTTTGTAGTGAGACCAGGTCAGATCTGGAGATCAGCACCAGCTCTGCAGTTCCCGTGCAATTGTTGCATCCCTGGACAGCATCCTCATGTAGTGCTGGTGTTTATATCTGCCTCAAGCATCCAAAGAAAGGTGTGATGAGGTTATTGCTAACGTGGGGATAGCATAAAATGAAATTGGCTCTGGTGGCTCCGCCCGCTGCAGCCTGTTGAGGAGAGGGTTCCTAGACTTGCAGATTTTTTTGGGTGCTGCTGCTGTCTCCAACTCTCAATTTTTAAGCACTATAAAGGATAGGAGAGGCTTCGATGACAGACACATTGCCAATGGCATTATTGCCCTGGACCATGGTCAAAATTTCATATTAACAAGTTGTGTGAGGTAGAAATGGGGCTAGGGAAGACGGAGACTTTTTAAGCCCAGCCATTTTGTTTTTCAAGGGACAAATCTCCCTGGGCGATAACTACCAGATTGATGTGGGTAGTGAAACGGCACTCAGAGAGGAGAGCTGTTAACACAGTGTGCTGGCAGAGCCCAGTGCTCGTGCTTAAGCACCTGCACTGTTCTGTGACTCAGAGCAAGAAATACGAAACAAACCCCCGTCGTCTAACGGGAACCTGGCAGGAATAGTCCCTGGGTTTCCATTTGAACAGAACTCCATTAAGAGATTACCAAGAAGCACCAAGGCAGTGGCTGAATAAGCAATTGAAATCCAACCCTAAAGCTCATCTAGATGAATTCACACAGGCCTTTCTAAGCAGAAGTTGGCTGGAATTATACACACCTTATGTTGGTGTTTAAAAGCATGGGGTTGGAGGTATGGGGGAGAAAATAGGCCTTGAAGCCCCACCAAAATGTTCTGTAGCTAGGTCCTTTTCTAAAAGAGAGGATGCCTTCTACTACATGGGGATGAGACCCCAGACCACCCCTTTACCACACCAGAGTGTTTATGGTGACATTCCTTTTCATTCATTTCAAAGATGGTATTGAATTTGTCACAAGCCACAGCCATCTCATTCTTTCTCCAGGCGATGCTTTTTGATAAATGTTGATGAGTTTATAACTGTAAAACCAAATGACATTTCTAGTGTGATACACGATTTACTCCTTGCATAATTATATCTAATGGGTTTGCGTGTAGAAAGGCATTTACCATTTACTTTTGTGTAAAATGACAATCTAAACCCCCAGGCCCGAGTTTTTAAATTTTTTTTTTTACACAAAGATAAAGACTTAATTAAAAACCAAACACAATTTATTTTTGTAACCAGCATTTAAGGTACCTAGTTCTTTGGTTAAATATGTGATAAAAATCACAATGCTTTCAGTAGCAAAGATCAGTGAAGTTTCATTTTCCCTCTGTCTTTGAAACACTGACGAACCCATTTAATTATCAAACTGATATCCAGGATGGCTTCTTGTTTCTCATTTCTAGTTAAAAGAGCTTTTTTGAAATTTAGCAGAGAATTGAATAATGTGTTCCGTTAATGAGGAACATTTAAGCGATGTTTCTGAATTCAGTGTGATAGCCAGATGATAAACCACCACCATAGTGTAGCAGACTGTCTAGGCAGCAATGACATTTCAGTCCATTGACTGTGGGCAAGCTTAGTTTTATTTTGCTTTTTTTTTTCTTTTTTTGGTTTTATATTCTGGCTATTCTGGTATGTGGTGTAAAAATGGTCCTTTATATATCTTGCAGTATTTATTGTCATAAAGTAGATGGCTTCCTAGGGAAAAACAGTTCTGTTCTTTAGCCTTCCTTCTTGTGGGAGATAGAGCCTTGTAGTCTGGTAAGGCTGACACATGCTCAGACCAACAGACAGACAGACAGCTGAGTGACTTTCAGACAGAAGCCTGCTGTGGCTTCCAGGTCTACTACTAGCTAGTATCAGTGAGAAGTTCCAGTTCTCTCTTTCCACAGGAAAAGGTCCTGTTAGTGTTTCTTTATTCAAGAAATAAGAAAAGGCAGCTGGAGAGATGGATCCACGTGTAAGAGCACTGGGTGCTCTTGCAGAAGACCTGAGTTTTGAGTCCAGTACTCATAGAGCAGTTTAAAACTGCCTGTAACTCCAGTCCCAGGAGACCCTACGTACTTGTCTGGCCTCCAAGGTCACTGTAAACACATGATGCATGAACATACATGTACACAAAATACCCATAAATGAAAGAATGAACAAATTTCTTAAGAAAGAAAGGAGAGCGAACTAAATCTAATTAATCTCTTCTATGGGACTTAAAGGAATATTCTTATTTTCTGCCTCAATATTTCTCAAAAACTTTTACTGAATATTGTCAGCGTCATGGGGGTCTCTCCTTTTCACATTGATATTAGGATGCAGCATTTGCTGAATTTTTCGGAGTTAATGGTTTGGTTTGGTTTGGGGATTTGTTTTTTAGGCTAACCTGTGGCATTGAAAATTCACATAAGAAATATTAAGTGGAGTTTTTTTTGAGACATGGTCTCACTGTGTGGATCAGGCTAGCCTCCAAGCCTTCATCCTCCTTCTCTTGCTCCTCTACTGCTAGCCACAGCCATGCACCATCACACCAGATCCTGGTTTTGCTCATTTGGCTTTGAGGGGTGGGTAGGCATTGCTAGTGATCAAACTAAGGGCCCCAGGCTTGATAAATAAAATTCTCTACGACTCTGCTACACTCTCTTACTTCTAAGTGAGTCTTTAAAAATATGACCAAATTGTGGACACCTGATCAAATCCAAATCCAAAAGCCAAGAAAATTATTGGGAAGGAAGGAAAGAATAGGGTAGGGAAGCACGGACTCTGTTTGTCATACTAAGCACACAAACAAGGGTAGGTGACACCTGAGCTGGGTTTCAAGATTTGGAGAAACACTGCAGCAAATCTTATTTGTGGGTGCTGAGGTATGAGAGATGGTGAGGAGTGCACAGACTTATAATTAAAATGCTGAGGGGAGCCTCCAGCTTGTATCTCAGGTCAGAGTTTTAATAATGCATCTGTGAACTGCTTTCTGTTGCCTTTAACAAAATCATGCAGCCATAGTCACTGCAAGTTTCTTTTTAAAAATCTATAACGAACCAATGTGTGGGGGTGATGTTAAACTAACATTTAAGCCCTTTCAGAAGGCCGTCAGAACTTATTGGAGGAAGGCACAGAGTCGTTTTCTGTGGAAGAGTGGCTAGGAAGAAGCATTTTCATGCTTTTAGGCTGCGACAGGTGGTATAGATTAATGTTGAATACATACAGAATCTATTGAGACTAATTAAAGATGCATATCCACATGGAATACCACATCTCAGTGGTTCTTTGGCAGCCAGTCTAACCAGCACATGGAATGTTTATACCAAGCATTTTTCAAAATTAGCCAAGAATGGTAGCAGTAAAACTCCTCAAAACTGCCCTAAAAGAATTCTTAGTTTCTTTGTATTCTAGAGAATCCCCTGAGAGTCTCTGCCACTTAACAGTACTTGGACTAGAAAGGGTTATAACGTCTGATCACCTCTGATAATACAGTGATAAGCTGCAGCCTGTAAAATACTACACAGCACTACAGAGCCATGGCTGACTGTGTCCAGATCTTATATGCAGAACTCAGTGGAGCTACTTAGCATTGACTTGTAGTAGTGTATCCAGGACCTTTCCTTCCTGGGAGGGCATCCATCTCTAACCCAGTGAGGTAAGATGGAAGGGCCAGTCACCAGAGTTTCACTCAGGAGAGTGAATTAGCACATTGGCTCCTAGCCCTCCATCACTTCCCCAGGTTGACTGAATACCCTTTGGTGACTAGAATGTTTCTCACCAATGCTAATGAGCAGTTCACTTTGACACTGTAGACAAACACAATCTGGTGGTTGCATTCAGATGTTTTTCCTTCCTGCTAATGAATAAACTCCCAGTGGCTCACAGTTAGCTGAGGTAAGCAGTGACTCGAGGTGTACCCCCCAAAATGATTTATTAACTGCCATAAAAGGAATGAACTGGATTTTAGAGAAAGTACAGTGTTGTCTTGACCTCAAAAATCCAAGGTAAAAAGATAATTTAAATAAATGAGCTTAATACTTTTAGAGCATATCCCATACCAAAGTTTGTATTTAAGACTAAGGATGTTACTCAGTGGTACATCACTTGTGATCACATTGTGTAGCCCTGGATTCAATCCCCAGCACCACAGGAAATAAATATATATGTATATGTATAACTTTGAAGTGGGGATTGTAAAATTGAGAGTAGGTGGTACACACACAGATAGGTAAGAATTCCTGATTCTCGGCTGGCTGAAGAGGTGTCTTCTGGACAGTTTTCTTTTTTAGTAAGCCTTTACTTGAGTTTTACTGGGCTGCTAACTACCTGCTCTGTAATAAGAAAGAGGCATTTTATCCATTCCTTTTAAGATTTTTAACAACAACAACAACAACAAAAAAGCAGGAAGAGTGTGTATGTAGGGTGTGGGGTGTGTTCTGGAAGAAATGAGGAGGGGCATCCAGAACTTACACCAAAGAGATTAATATTTATAGACATCAGCATTGGTCTCTCACCAGCATTTATAACTCCAGTAGTGGCAGATTGAGGGCTGAATCAACATTTTTCCCACTCTGTAAAATAATAAATACTGTAAAGTAGCTCTCAGAACTACCTTTATCATAGGGATAAATCAGGACAGTTTGTGTTGCAGGAGAGACTTAAAACTTATAAATATGTTGCCCTTTAGGCTACTATTCATCAAATTGTCTGATATGAAATCTAGACTAAAGGCTTTTGTTATTGTGTGTCTGCTTATTCTCTTTTAGAAGTATAAATTGGAAAGAGTGCTGTCATTTTGGTCATACTGGCCTGCTGTGCTACTTAAATGCATGTCCCTTTTGGGATGAATTTGAAGAGAAGGAAATAGTGGGAGTTGACGACTACACACTTTTATACAAATCCTTTTGGTCGCCTAAACTTCCCTATCAGAAGGCATAATTTCCAGCAGGAAAAATACAGTAAATAACTGCTTGACAAATGACCTATTTTACTGCAACCAACTTTCCGAGACACTGGAGTGAAGTCGTTGTTTCTTAAAGGATCCATCTGGGTTCAGAGAGACCTTGCTTTACTCCTCAGTCACCAGTGCGAGTGAGCACAACCACAGTTCTGCACAGGGGCAGTTGGACCTGGCTTGTGACAGATGCTGCAGGTCACGTGGCTCTGTAGGTCTCAGTGCATCTCAAATCTCACTCGACTTTGCAGTTCTGCAGCTGAAGTTCCTGGCTTCTGTGGTTTGGAGTCAGAGTTGAAGCTTGAGCACTACCCTGTGCTCCCCTTGGTGCCTTTAGCTGTTGAATGGCATATGGTGTGTGGAATCACCTGCTGTTGGGAGGCCCCCACAGAGGATGTACTAAGCAGTTTTCCTTTCTAATGTGTGGTACAGCTCCTAGTTTTCCAGAATAACTAATTGGGAGCATAAGCCTCACTTTGCCCTTGAATGGTTTGCAATTTAGGAGACCTGAATAATGAAAGTGGAGGACCTACAAAGCAGGCAACGGGCCCTGCTGCAGCTTGAGTGTTTGTTACCCAGCTGGTCAGGGGGAAGTTGTTGGTAAACAACTACCCTGGCAAGAAATGGCAGCTCTTAGGAGCATGTGTGCTGGTGACTTGGGGGAGTCTTGAGAGTTGTGGAGGGACTCTCATGACCACTTGAGGCCTAAATCTTACCATGTCAAGTTATAAAGGAACAAGACTCAGCTCCCCGGTTGATTCTGTTTAGAATTATATGAATGCCATTATGTGGCCAGAATGCACTGGTTCTGTTCATGCACAGGAACAATTCTTGGGAGTCCCTTCTCAGGGGCCTGGCAAGGTAGAGAGCTGCTTTGAACCAGATAGCTCAAGAAAACTCATGCCCACCCCTTCATGCCCAAGCATTTTTACCTCTCGTTGGTCAGTACAGCCAGCCAGAGCAAGCATCGTAGAGATTGTACCTGCATGTGGCTTCAAAGACTGTGGCTCTGGAGCTCCACTTGTCCTGTGGCCCGCCTGTCCTTTTGAGGTGGTGGCAGTTTGAGTTGCCAAGTCAGATTTCTTGTACTTTGTACAAGGCAGAATGCACACCCTTATCACTGGTAACTGACTCTAAAGAGGGGCTCAGGAACAGGAGAGCACAGGCTTTCTCTTTATCAGATGCCTTTCAAGCTGCTTCGCATCCCTGTGATGGCTAACACTATGATGAAGACTGACAGTTTCATCAAGAAAGCAAAGAAGAGAATCTGCAGACAATAAGTGGGGGCTGTGCTTGGCCCTGCTCTGTTTACCCTCCATAGTGCTTCCTGGACACTGAGCGGGGAGCTGGGGGGCCCTTCCTCAGGACTCCAGCACTTGGGCCTTTCTTTTGTGGCCCTTTGTGAGCCACAAACGTGACTTGAAGACTTACTGAGTGAAAAGCTCAGGAGAGTTTATGGACAGACCTAGTGGGTGGTGCTGGTAGCAACCGGGTATGGGGGCCTGGGGGTGGCCTGGCTGGCCTTTCCTTTTATGAACAAACAGTCAGCTTTGCTCAGCCTCTCTTCCTCCTCTCCAGCTGAAATCCATCTCAAACTGCAGATATCTTAGCAAAGCGATCAAACCAGAGGAGCTCAAGTGTAGAAATCAAGCATGAGTTTATAGACACAGAACTTCTCAGAATTGTTACCAGTCGGTTATAGCTAGTGACTTAGCCTCCTCCAGTCTCTTTCTTGCCCCTAAGACAGCAGCAGTTGAGGCCAGTGGTCTGTGAGACCCCATACCATTCAAACCTTCCAAGGCTACTCAAAAATCCATTCTTTCCTTGATTTAACAGAGATCAGTAGACATCATTGGTGGAGGCGGAAGGGAGCAGTGTGGTCCCCAGAAGTGAATCCTGTTGCTAACAGTCATCTTCCCTCGAGGTTTCAGTTCAGCCCAGTGACCCTGTCATAAATGAGATGGTGATGCCCACGGAGCGGGTCCTAAAGCTCCTTTGGGAAAGTGTACTTTTCCTACATTAGGCTCGCCACCCAGCCTCACCGCCTCATAAGCATCACGTTCTTTTATAGAAACAAAGGGGAGAATTGGATGCCTCAGGAAGGAGCCTTTGCCAAAGAAAGCAATTCTGGGTTAGTTTGTGTGGTAGCCAAGGAAATATATCGAGCAGGGTAGAACATGTCTGTTGTTCACAGAACCTACATAATGCTTCAGAAATGTGTGATTTCCAGTGTGTGTTAAAATAAGAAGTGGTTGTTTGATTTACCTCCTACAATGGTATGGTATTCTTCTTCTAAGTGGCATTTCATTTGCAAGCCAGGCACTGTAAATTTGAACTGAATATGTAAGTAAATACTCCTTAAGGAGATGGCATGCTGGCTGTCCTCTCCAGAGAAGATGTTATGAAAACGAAGCATTTGGTTTGGGAGAAAGATTCGGCATTGGAGGTACATCAGAATCCAGAGGGGTCATGGCAGTTGCCATGCCAGCCAAGCAAGCTCAAAGTTAGTCTGAGCCATAATTATAGACGGCCTCCTACAAGCAGTAGTATTTGGGTTGTAGCTCCCACATTGGCCCTCAAGCACTCAGAAGTACATTGGAGCCATTAGAAGTTGGCTTTGAACTTCATGTTTGGGGACGTTGCCTGGTTGCACGGAAGCCTGGTGTGTTATAGTTTTTACTGTGGCATCTCTGCATGGCATTGACAAAGGCAGTGACAGTGTTCTATCAAGTCCTAACAAGATTGCCTCCGTGCATAATTGTTAAACTAAGGAGCTGTCTATCCACTGATGTGGAACAGGAGAGAAACTTAAAGAATAGAGGAAACCTATAATCGCAGAGTAACTTGTATTTCTGATTTGTTCTGATTTATTATTTATCACATCACGGTTAAAACAATTTCCTACAGTTTTGTGTATTTTTAATATTATTTTGACATTGAATTTTCACTTAATGCAAAGAAAGGTTTCAGCAACTTTTTGAGCATTTATATATGCAGGTAGTTGGGGGGGCGGAAATCCCTTTTTTATTAAGATACAGGGTGCATGTTTATCAAAATTCATCTCAGATTCCATTTAGAAATAGAGATATCTTGGGTTTGAAAGAGCTTACTGAGCTGCGAAGAATGACAGATATTACTGACAGAACAAAGTTACGAATGATAAAAGAGCCCAGCAAATGCGTATCCCCGAGTGGCTATAAATTAACCAGCAGAAGAAAGAGTGTTGTTGGTTGGTGGGCACAGAGCAAGCATTAAGTCAGTGTGCGTGGGAGGGAATGCCCAGCGAACATCCCTGTAGCTTCTCTCAGAAGTATATAGCCACTCGTAGCCCAGGCCTGCACGGTGGCTGGCGTGAGAGCCCACCACTCTGCTGGATTCCTACCACCAGACAGAATATAGAGCCACAGCCCTAAAGGAGGCCACAGGCACAGCAGCCACACAGTGGCTCCTGCAGAGAGTCCAGCTGAGAAAGTCATACTTCCTAGAAAAACGAGGGGATGTAAATGTTAGCTTAGGGTTTGGAAATGTTAAATTTTGCCTCTCTGAGCAGAGTCTGTCAAAACCTCTCTGAAGAACGGTTGCCAAATAGGAAGACAGAGCTGGCTAATGTCACCTTTATTTTAAGCACAGTAACTCTCCCCAGAACAATGGGTCCAGTTTAGCCATTTGACGGAGCTTGCTGGTGATACCTACTGCATACTGGATGGGTGTGGGTAAGGCCCACCCTTTCCACACCTACAACTCCCTGACTCCAGGCGCCTCAGAATCACCTGGAAGGCTTATTCAAACAGATTGAAGCCTCCACTTCTGTGGGAACCATATCAGTATACTGGAAGGAAGCCTGGGCATTTGTATTCCACGTGGTTCTTTGTGGTGTGAGCCAGGGGTAATCATTTGGGGACGTAGTTGAGTGACATGCATACCGAGTTGGTTTTATTGGTGCACAAACTATTCTAAGAAAAGATTTGGACTTTACATCAAAAGATAAAGGTTTTTTTCTCCCCCTGATTCTTCACTTCCATCATCTTCTCGAAGAAGCCTGTGATCCTCCAGCTACAAAAAATCACTGTAGACAGCCTGTGTATATGCAGCACTTAGGACACAGAGAGGGACAGGGATGGCGGGCAAACCCAGGCGCAGGTAAGAATATTAGACACTGACACGGAAGTATTCTTCTCATGGGTTGAGGCAGAACTGAATGGGAAAGTGATGAAAAGCAGGAGAGGAAGCGTTCACTGGGCATGGCCCCAGGGTTGACCCAGCCCTCAGCTTACAGATATGACCTCTCCTCACCCCTTGTTGTCCCTAAAGACAGTAGAGGAAGGCACAAGTTAAACACCCACATTACTTCCCTCTCTGAAGTAAGTTCCCCCCAACTCCCGAGAAATGCAAAATTTCAGAAACAGTATTGAATTCCTAAAAATAGAGTGGTAGACTTCTGTGGCTTAGAAAGTAGGCAGAGCAGCTCTCTGAAGTGTGATCCAGAGGACAGAGGTGCGGAAGGTTGCAGGCCATCTAGTCTCCTCTATTTCAAAAGCAAGTGTCAAGTAATGCATGTTCTTAATTTTTCTTAAAGCTGACTGACTTTTCCATATTCTCACCTGTTTTGCATGTGTACTGTCCTCCCAAAGAGATGGGGAAATCGCTACTCACCTCTGCAGAATTCTTTTCTTGTTCAGCAGTAGACTTTCAACCATAGTCCCACCTAATCAGGCTAACTCTTGTTTTATCCAGTGAAAACTGGATAAGAAAAGTAATCATCAGCGTAAACTGGCCGGCATTTCTGGAACCTTCAGAAGGTCAGCACATTCATTGTTTCCTTTAACCCCCAAATCAGCCATCTGGAGCCATTCTTAAAAGTCTCACAGATGACAAGATGGGGGTAAAGTTAGAGAATTGACTCAAGGTCATAGAGCCACACAAGTCAAATCTGGGTTTAAGTTTACCTCCTTCAGCACCCTGTTAGGGTTCCATTGTTATTGGGAACAGCCTTGCCTAGGAGCCTTCATTACCTCTAGATACCTTGATTTTGCAAAGCCTGTTTGTCTGATATCTCAAGATAGGGCACACCTGTCCTTGGTCACTACAATGAAAGACAGAGATGGAAGTGACTGTTTTAGACTTGAATGTGCTATCCCTTTGCCATAGAAAGGAAACATTTTTTTTGAATGTTTGTTTTTCCTAATTGTGTGTGTTAAGTAAAGTGATTGGACAAACAGCCCTCTCCCCTGCCTGGTGATCTGTCAGAAATCAACCTTCAGATGTTAATAAAACAAGTCAGGGCTGACAAAGGAAGTTCCATTTGTATTTTCAACTCCCAATTCATCAGGGTCTCCTCCTTCAGATCTTCTTCGAGAGTGTCCTTGGTCTTAATGTAGCTGCAAGATAAAACGCAGATAAAAGAGCCATTGTCTCAGAAGAGCATTAATAAAAAATGAATGTTGATCCTAATTGAGGAGTATTTAAACATACGGATGGAAGCTGGAGTCTGTAGGGAGCAACTGAGCCTGTTAGAATTTGACTGTCTCGTCTTCCTCCTCTTACTACATTGCCCTCACTGTGCGGATACCTTGGGAGACTGTAAGCTGTCTCAATGAAATTAGAAAGTGTGTGCGCGTGCGCGCACTATCACAAATGGCCAGCTTGACAGCTCTTGTTCTTATGTCTAAAAATGTGCTATTCTCCTGTGTTTTTCTGAGGTTTTCAACTGACTCATCTTCTGTTTCCCTTTCCACCCTTTGTCTGTTTATATCTGTTGCTATAAATTTGGTTTTGAGTTTCCCTTACATCTGTTTGGCTAGATGGAACAGAGACGGAGCTCCTAGGAGCCAAGGGTAGGCCAGTCTGAATAATAACATCAATCGTGAACTGTAAGCCAAAGAATAAAATAAACATCCGGGAGTCTACATTAGTATAAATAAATTATTGAATAAATAAATAAACAGGAGAAAAGCCTCAATTTCAGAAGAATTTCAATTAAAGGAGTAAAAGGATTTTTTTTTCAAGATTACAACTTGAATTCCATTGTAATAACTGCTATCTGCAAGACCCATCAGTGAGTGCTATATTAATGAGTGCAAGTTTAAGGAGAGACATGATAGCTACACTGCCCAAGTATCTCCCCTAGATATATGGTAATTACCCAGAGGTTCAGAGGTGCACATTTAACCACACTCTTTGATGTTCCTCCCTCTGGAGATGGAGCTTAATTTCTTTCCTGAGGTGTAGACTGGACTTTAGTATGTACCAATCCTAGCCAGGAGATGCAGGTTAATATCACCCATAAGAAGGCATTGGCGTCACACAGGCTGTTAGGTGACACAGTACCTCTTCGCTCCTCTCCCCCTAAGTCTATAATCACTGTCTAAACTGGAAAGAACACAGAACAAACCCAAGCTAATGGTGGTTGTGCTAGTCCAGACTCATCAGACTATCAAGGTCATGCAGTGGTGTGGACCCTGGGTTCATTGCTTTGTTTGCTCTGTAAGTAAATAATGTCAATGTTAGGAGGGGGGACCCAAGGGTTAGGAGAATTTGCTGCTTGCAAGTTTTCAAGTCCGCATTTTCAAATCTTAAAAATAAACTGAAAAGTAAAACCATCAAGGGCATAAAATATCTTAGGCAGAGGAGAATGAAAAGTGGCGCCTGTCCATCCACTCACTTCCTGATTAGTTGGTTCATTCATTCATTCATTCATTCATTCATTGAAGTAGTTTCTGCGAGACACCACCGGCCTCTGCAGCACAGTGGCCAAGAGAACTAGCACGTGACCTGCCATTCCTCTGCAGCACTCTCCATGCTGCCCACTTAGGAGAAGGCATCTGATCCCTGCTTGCTTTATTGATGCCACAGCTGAGGGGGATAGGCTTCTCCACATGCTGAAATGGGGTCAAGGAGTGCTTCCGGAAGCACCCAGGAGACAGGCTCACCTGGTTGTTAAAGACCAGGTGGCACTGCAGCGATCTGCCTCTGTGTTATGAGCTAGCCCATTGTTCTACCCTTCCTTTCTGGTGGTCATTGTTCTCTGTGAGAATGCCATCTTCATTACTTACATTCTCAAGTTCATTTTACTCTAATAATTTCCAAATACTTTAAGACTACTATTGAAATGCTTCCTGTGTGTCTCATGTCCTGAAAGCTGCTGCAGTATTAGGGTATTATTTTGTTGTTGTAATTGTTGTTGTTTTGTTTTGCTTTCCGGAGGAATCCTTTGGGATTCGAATCATGGATGTTCAGAATTTCGCATGGCAGCAACAACAGTGTCTTAAAGCATGTAGATACAACGAATTTTTAAAACAAGTTGACTACTCAATGTAAATCATTCTTATTAGAGTACATGAAAAGTTGATGCTAGTTCTCTAGCAGAAACCAGTACAAATATTTACATAAAAAGCCTTTTCACAGTCAGCCATCGATGGCTCATGCCTTCAATCCCAGTACTTGGGAGGCAGAAACAGGACTCCCTGTGAGTTCAAGGCTGGTCTAGTCTCCAGGACAGCCAAGACTGTAAAGGCAAACTGTCTCAAACAAACAAAAACCAATACAGTAAACAAAAAGAAGCTTTTCACTGCAGCAGGGGGAAAACTTAGCCGTTATCTAAACATGAGAAAAAATGGTAAAATGGTCTCAGAAATGTCAATCTCATAGCATAGGCATTAAGATTATGAGTTACATACAAATAGGCATTAAGATTATGAGTCACATGTATACAAATACACACCCATGTGTGAAAACAAGACTCCACTGAAGCAATTACATGAGCAGAGGTATTAGGAGATTTATTGGTTTATTTTTGAGATAGGGTCTCATTGGCAGGCCTTAAACTTGCGATCTTCCTGCCTCGGCCTTCTGAATACTAAGATGTCAGACATGTGCCACCATGAACCTGGGAACTAGACCCGGAACCATATGCATGCTAGGCGAGATTTCTTCCACTGAGCAACAGCGCTAGGGCTCCTAAAAAACCCTTTGTCTTTTGAGACAGGGTCTTGCAAAGTTGGCCTTGAAACATCTATATGTGTAGCCCATGTAGGCCAGGAACTTAGCATTCTCCTGCCTCACTATTCTGAGTAGCTGCACTAAACATCTTTGTCACTAGCCCTGGCTGAAAAGTGTCCTTAAAAGCAGTGGTAGAGAATTTCTAATATATGGGTTGAATGATAGCTAATACTATAATTAAAACAAGAATCCTTCTAGAGCTCTGAAATTATAGCTTCAGTCACCTTGTGTCATGGATGATATTTTCAGACTAACTGATTTTGTATGCTATTTCTTGGTACATTTCTAAATATCTCTTTGATGGTCTTCCACCAGGATAAAGCACAATGTCCCTGAGAGATGTAACTTCATGGCAAGGCATTTAGCCTGCCAAA
>JADRCD010198722.1:0-23014 GCA_019843815.1 Montemys delectorum | reverse complement strand
ATGTACAAAGCAACAGAGAGGCAAACTCTAAGACAGCTTCTCTCTGGGGAACTGAAGTGAAGGCTACCCATTCACTACTCTCAAAAAAACAAAAAAACCAAAAAAACAAAACAAAACAAAACAAAAAAACCTAAAAATTGACTGTTTTGCATAGACTTTGAAGGAGGCGTGGCTTAAATGGGATGGATTGGTTTATCCAGTAGCAGCTATTGCAATGCAGCACTGTGTCCCCGTCAGCAACACTCACATTGTTGGCTGTTTTTTGCAAACTTACTGTGAAAATGAGGACAACGAGTAACAGAAAGGCTAAGTTTCGACAGCTTGTAGCAACGCAGTATCACTGAAAGAATGTTCAGGCTACTGCAGAGAAGGGTGTAGCTGCCGAGGAGATTAGCATCAACAAAACGAAGCCACATGGCCAGTCATGTGTTTGAATACTTAAGAGTCACTGGGGAGTTGAACTCTTAATAGGATTAGGATTAGGAGCTGTGCCTTTGTGGAGCTTGCCTGCCATGCTCCCCAACATAATAACGGACTGATGTTCTGAAACTGTGAGCCAGCCCCAATGAAATGTTTTCCTTTGTAAGAGTTGCTGCGGTCACGGCCATCCCTTCATAGCGATGAGAGCAGTGATTGAGACAGTGGTGGGGCTGAGTTCCAAACCCATTTTTTGGGTTTTAAAAAAACTGTGAATATGTGTGCAGTGCACGTGACAGCCACAAGAAGAGGCCGGAGCCACCACCCTTAAACGCCAGGCCGTCTCTCCAGCCTCTGCAGACGGGGTTAATTCGCATGAGCCCAGGTAGCAGTTGTCCGAGGCCTTATGTCACTGAAACTATTTCAGCATCCCTAGTTATAGCACCTTATAGAAACTCAGACCCCCAGCTTTACAGACTCGAGACTGAAGAAATGTGAGAGGCCACTCTCATTCCCCTGGTGGTATACTCAAGGCTACATTCTATAACTTAGAACATGTGGTGGTATCTCTGACCACTGTCAAAACTGAGTACTCGGGGAGAGCTATTGTACCTTTCAGTTAGGCCAGGTACTTCCTGGCAAAGGGCATGTTGGTTTCCTGGATTTGAGATTACCTCAATATTTCCTGTGCTATTAAACTGGTTCCTTGCTTAGCAGTAATACTATGTAGGGCTGGGGGAATGGCTCAGTGGGTAATGTGATTGTTGTACAAGAGCAGGACCTAGTTTAGATCCTTAGCCCTCACATAAAAGCAACATGTGATGGCATCCACCAGTAACCCCAGTCTTGGGAGGGAGGAGGAGACAAGAAGTTCCCAGGGACTCACTGATCAGCCAGTTTAGCCAATCAGTGAAGGTCCAAGTTCAATGAGAGACCCTGTCTTAAAAAACAAGGTAAAGAACAATCGAAAAAGACATCTGAACATGTATGCACACACATGCACATAAGTGCACACAATACACACAGCAGGACAATGGGAATGTCATTGTAATCGTCTCAGTGTTCTATAGATGTGACGAGACACTGTGACCATGGCAACCCTTATAAAGAAAAGCATTTAATTGGGGGGTGGTTTACAGCTTCAGAGGTTCAGTCCATCACCACTGTGAAAAGGACTGTGGCAGCATGCAGGCAGATGGTGCTGGAGAAGGAGCTGAGAGTTCTACATCTAGATCTGCAGGCAGCAGGAAGAGACTCTTGGCTTGGGATGGGTTTCTGAAACCTCAAATCCCATCCCTAGTGGCACACTTCCTCCAACAAGGCCACACCCTCCAATCCTTTCAAATAGTGCCAGTAGACCAAGCATTCAGATCTATGAGCCTATTGGGGCCACTCTCATCCAAACTACCACAATGATGAATGAAGCAACCATGAGTACATGAAGTGAATGGTAAGGCTGGCAGGCGTGTTATGGGCAAGGGAGGCAATCCTTATCCAGAATACGTACTTGTTAGTGAAGATGAACCTCTGATTCCTTAATGGCAAGACAAACTCCAGGCCAGTCTCTCCAGTGAGAGACTCTGCTTCATCCCCCATCCCCACCCCCCAAAAAAATAGCCGTGGAGATGAGTAAAATGTTTGCCATGGAAACATGAACTGAGTTTGAATCACCAGAACCCACATAAGCCAGGTGCACTAGTGCACAGTTCTCCTAAGATAAAATGGGAAATGGGGACAAGAGAAACCTGCAGGTAAGTTAGATATGTCCAAGATGGGTGTAGAGGCTATTCCTGGTTGTCAACTTGACTGTATCTGAAATGAACTACAATCCAGAATTAGAAGGCTCACCTGTGGCCCTAATCTGGAGGCTGAGAGATACAAGTTTCTGACCTGAATCTTGGCATGGAGACCTTGAGGAATAGTGGCTATGAATCCCAGAGGATTAAGATAGGAAGCTCTATGAGTTCAAGATCATCTGGGATTAAGAGTGTGGTAGCATAGTGGCTATGAATCCTAGAAGATTAAGACTGGAAGATCTACAGTTCAAGCAAGGTCATCTGGGGTTAAAGGTGTGGTGGCACACGCCTTTAACCAGGGCCACACTTTTTGCTGGAGACCCATGTAAGGACATTGGAAGAAGGAAGGCTCTCTCTGCTTTGCCTGCTCGCCTTGTGGGACTGAGCAACTGCTAGATCCTTGGACTTCCATTCACAGCTGCTGCAGACCGTTGTTGGGAGTTGATTGTTGGGAGTTGGACGACAAACTGTAAGTCATCAATAAATTCCTTTACTACATAGAGACTACCATAAGTTCTGTGATTCTAGAGAACCCTGACTAAGACAATGGGCTAGACCATACCTTGATTGGGACTACTTAACTATGCATAAACCCTTGCCCACTACTTAAACCCAAACCTCACGCCAAGACCCAAAAAAAGATGGCCTTTTAATGGAGGTCTCTTCCTTTCCCCATGTGGCCACAATGAATACATCTTTTTTACTATTGTTTGTTCAGCTGGCTTAAGGACAGGTGGCTAACCCCAGCTGCTTTGTCCTTAATTGCTGCTGTCTGGGTACAGCAACAGCAAAAGCGTAGCTAATACAGAAAACTGGCACCCAGAGTGGGGCTGTTAGTGTAAGAAATCTGTGACCCCCGGGCTCTGTACTGATTTGCAGGAGGAATGTTGAAGTTTGGACCTGTGTGCTATAGAAGCCCCAGAAGGCTGTCAGCACAGCTTAAGGTGTGATTCTGGTGGGGGTCAGAAGACCAGAATGCAGCCACAAATGAATACAGTAATGTGGGGCCTCATGAGATTCCAGAGGGAAATACGGACTCTACTGGGAACTGAGGGAGAAGTCATTCATGTTACCATTCTGGCATGGCTGCATTCTGTCCATGTCCTGAAGAACTGAATGATGCTGAATTGAAAGGTAATGAAGTAAGTTACCTTAGTTCTTGATCTGTTGCTGTGAAGAGACATCATGATCAAGGCAGCTTATAAAAGCAAGCATTGAATTAGGATATTGCTTAGAGTTTCAGAGGGTGAGCCCATGACCATCATGTTGGCAGGGGTGTGACAGCAGGCAGGCAGGGATGGTGCTGGAGCAGTAGCTGAGAGCTTACATCTGATCCACAAGCAACAGTCAGAGAGAGAAAAAGCCCGGGTCTAACACAGGCTTTTGAAGTCTCAAAGCCTACCTCCTCCAACAAGGCCACACCTCCTAATCCTTCCTAAACAGTTCACCTACTAGGAACCAAACACTCAAACGTTAAGTGTAGGAGGGATACTCTCATTCAAACCACTACAAAACACCTTAACACCTAGGCTGTCAAACGACTCCTGCTTACTGCTCTTTCTACAGTGAGAATGAGCAGAATATAAAATATATGTATATATAGTTTGTCAAGGAAAGATGTATGACCAAATTAAAGATGCAGACAAGTCTGGAACAAAGAGAACAGCTATAATTTACTTAAGAGACCAGCACCACAAAAGAGAAATCTCATGTTCTGAATTGGGACGACAGGGTTGGAGCTCTGAAAGCAAGACCTCCTTCTTCCCATGAGGACTCTGCTTTTTTGTGAAAATGCAAATTCATCTGAAGGGAGAGAACTTGATGTGAGAATGCTGTTGAAGGAGTTCCCTGCTGGAAAGCAACCTAGGTTGAGATTTGAGGTTTGAGATGTGGTAGAAAGGGGCCAGACTTGATCTCAAGCTAGAGCAGAACTTAGTAGCACTGTCCACATCGCCCTGGCTTTGCAGACAAGCAAAATGCAACTTAAACGGTCATGAAGGCCCATTCCAGTGTTTAAGGAAGCCATGGAGGCCAGACAGTGCATGTGAAGGTCAGATTACCAGCATGTGAAGGTCAGATTACCAGCAAAGGGACTGAAAAGCCACTGTGTGGAAGTGACAAGGAGAGGCTTAAGCTGCAACAGAGACCTCTTCTATTTTCCTGATACTGAGATTAAATAACAAAAGCAACTTGGGAGAGAGGATTTGACTTACAACTTCCAGGTCACGTCCCATCATTAAGAAAAGTCAAGGCATGAACCTGACGTGCAAACCATAGAAGAATATTGCTTGCTGGGTTGTTCACAGGTTTAGGATTACTTAGCTTTCTGGTGCTGCCCACAGTGGGCTGAGAACTCCTATATCAATTTATACAATCTCTCAATTAAGACTCCCTTTTCAGGTGACTCTAGGCTGTGTCAAAGTTGACAGTGTAAGTAGGACAACACTCCATTATACAGCCATTTCCTCTGAGTTAAAACATTCCATTGGTAGAATGAGCCTCCCTAAGACACAAGAAGTTCCAATTTGATCTGTTTCATCCTCGAGTAGTTCTCAACCTGTGGGTTGCAACCCCTTTGGGAGTCAAATGACCCTTTCACAGGAGTCATGTATCAGATATCCTGCCTATGAGATATTTACATTATGATTCCTAACAGTAGCACAATTATATTTATAAAGTAGCAATAAAATTTTATGGTTGGGGGTCACCACATGAGAAACTGTATGAAAGGATCACAGCATTAGGGAACCACTGCGCTACAGGGAAGCTCTTAAAGAACCAGGATATAACTCACAAGTCTCAGTGAGTTCCTGAAACTTACACAATTCACACCTCACCTGACCTTGACCAAGGTTTTAAGCAGTAGACTGTTGAGAAGGGAGGCTCTCCAAATTGTCAACTCTGCAAATCACAGAGAGCTCTGGGATGGCAGCTTTTGTGAGTCATCATCTAAGCAGGTGGACTGGTCATCAATGCAGCAGACTTTGAGTCGTCTAAAGTCTCATAGTAACCCCCAGATCCACTGCTTCTCCAAACTGAATTTTGGTGTAATCAACACCATCTGAGTAGACTTTTGTTCACATCTCCCCAGGAAGTGTCACAGCAAAACACCAAAATATGCATCAAGGAAAGCTACAGGTATGGAGCTAGGCCAAAAGAGGCTATGCATACTGCAGTTGACAGAACTGAGGCAGGGCTATTCAAATCCACTGGAGCTCCAATGTTGTCAGAAGCTCCAGATGAATGAAGCTGTAGTTTTTCTTCCACTGAATTTGTCTTGTTTTAGTCAATGATCCTTGCTAATCTTCCATTACCCCTTTTTGAGTGTTTACTGTGCCATTGTGTCTTAGAAGCATGTAATGTAAGGTTTGATTTTACTAGCTCATAGTTAAAGAGACTGCCTAGGGTCTGAGGGCAGACTTTATAACATAGAAATACTGTTAAGACCATGGAATATTGTAGTTGGACTGAACTCACGTTATGGGATGACCAAGAGCTTATGAGGGTCAAGGTTGGGATGTAATGGTTTAGTGTTTGGGTATCAAAATGACAAGTAGTTTGTGATGGTTAATGTTGTCAAGCTGACTGGACTTTAGAATTACCTAAAAGACATACCTCTGGGGACATGGTCTCCAGAGGAGGCTTCAAAAATATTAGAAGGGAAGATCCACTAAAAGTACTTTGGAAAAGATGGAGGATCCAGGAATGATGGGGCATGTCTCCACCATTTAATCCCAGTGCTCCCGAGGCAGAAGCAAGATCTTAGGAGTTCCGCTCTGGAGCTACAAACTGAAATCCTGTGAAATCCTGCCAAATCTACCACCACCCTCCTATGACCCCAAAAGGAAGAAAACCCAATGTGTTCAAATACCCTATCTCTTCTTTCTCTCCTCCCTCCCCCTCTCCCCCTCCCCCCTTCTCTCTCTTTTTTTTTTTCCCAGACAGTTTCTCTGTATAGCCCTGGCTGTCCTGGAACTCACTCTGTAGACCAGGCTGGCCTCGAACTCAGAAATCCACCTGTCTCTGCCTCTGCCTCCCAAGTGCTGGGATTAAAGTCGTGTGCCACCACCACCTGGCCCCATCTCTACTTTCTGGTATGCTGATAACTAACCAGTTCCTGCTGCCAAGTCTTCCCTACCATTCTGAGGTGTAAGTCAGAACCTTCCTCTTTAAGTTGCTTTTGCAAGTTATTTGTTCATAGCAATAAAAAATTAATACACATGCCTTTATGTACTGCTCCACTAGCTGAAAGTTAAAACACTTATACATACATACATACATACATACACACATATATACATATACATGTGAGACAAAATCTCAAGTAGCCGAGGCTGCTCAGGCTGTCTTGAACTCCTGACCCACACCACCTCTACCTCCCACGTGATGAAATAAGAGGACTTGTAGCTCTTTTTTCGTTTCATCAAAAGAAGACTACATTTATTCAGAGAAAGCTAAGTAGACAAAACATATGAAAGAGTGTTTTTCTATGGCTAGAACTTCTAGAAAGCAGCGCCATGTGCAGAGGCCTGGTTACTGTGGAGACCGGCTGCTGCAGGTTCAGAGGTTACCTACCTATGTTAGGCTAGTTCTATACCCTGTAACAGCCATTCCATGCTGGGTTGGAAAATCCTGTGACTAGTAAAATCCTTTTGGTATCTAAAAACTAAGAACATCATCAAATAGCATCTTGGGCCTATACAAAAGCTTCCCCATCTCACTGTAACCACCGCTCTAATATACCGTTGTATTTTAAACTTGCCTTGATTTTCAATTTCTTTATTCTATAAAACTTCTTAACCTGCTCTTCCATGTTGGATCATGGGATTTGGGCTAACCTCAATCTGTTGTTTCCTGGCCATGGTCACTCAAAATGGCTCCAGAGTAAACTCTTATTGATGTCTTATTGATGACCTGCAGCAACACTTACTATATTAGGGAATAGGCAAAACAAGGTCCAGCCTCCTGCCCTAACTGCTGGGGAGCCCGGACAGAAATCAGACTTGCAGCATTCCTGAGGCAGAGATGACAGTCAAGAGATGCAGGAAGCTGCGAAAGATCTCACGGCAGTAGACCAAAAGCTGAAGCGGCATCTAACATGCTTCAGAACAGTAACAGGAATACAAGACCATCCTTACCTTCCCAACTTGTATCTGGCATCCAGTAAGAGTTTATTTACCAAGCCTGCCTCAAAACCAGACACTCGATCTTACAGTGTGGGTGAAAAAATTCAATGGAGAGGAAATGCTAAATGTTAGCATAGCAAACCTATGCAGACATTAAAGATGGCTACTATTAAACACAAACACACACATACAGCTAAAAGACAACTATGCAGAGAAATACACCAACATATTACATCAACTACAGACATACCAGAAAACACTATAGAATTCAAAGGGGGGAATTTTAATTAATTTTATATAAAAACACAATGGAACTGTGGATCAATTTCTAGCAACCTCTAAAAAACTATAATCTCCATCCAGGCAGAGGGTGTGGACCCACCACAGAAAGTTGGAAATCTTCCAAATATGAAAGCCAGAGATAACACCTTACGAGATCTATAATCACAAAAAAACCTACAACACAGCCCACAATAGTCAATTTGCTTAAAATCAGTAGCAGAGAAAAACATGTACAGAACAAGAGATGCTAACAGACTTGTTATAGAACACAATTGAAACAATAGGCCAAAATTTACAGATACATATGACCAAAAAAAAAAAAAAAAAGGAACCTTAGATTCCATGTTCAAAATTCTTTAAAAATAAGTGATTTACTACCAATGACGTATTATGAATAAAATGGTTTTTGCATTGAAAACAAAATATAAGTGAGGTCAGGAGGCAAGATATACAAAAGTTGGATTCACTAACAAAAGCCCACACACTAATGAATTAAAAAGTGCCAATACACACCGTTTGAAAACACAAGTACCCAAGGGCTATCTACAACAAGTACAGGGGATGGGGAGAATACAGAAAACCTACTCTACCCTCTACTATTTACTGAATAAACCAATGTCAATGTTTTAGGAAGCTTGCTATAAAGTTTTATGTAATTGCCAAATGATAAATAAGGCTAACAGGGTACAAGAGGCCTCAATTCAAGGCAAATCGCTGAATCTAACCTTACATCCAGACTTGCAGGGGAGCAGTGAATAACTTTAGTGTAACTCTAATTATCAACTATAAATGTTTCTGCTCACTGTCCAACAGAACCAGGCTTCATACGGCAGCACATGACATTCTAATTAGAAGCAAGGTTTTACTTCATTTGTACTCTGAGCTAAAGGATAGGATATGGCTGGTAAGATGGTTCAGTGGAAAAATGTACTTGTCAACAACCTGTGTTCAATCCTTGGAACACACAAAGTTGAAAGAACCACAGGCTCCACCAAGTAGTCCTGTGACACACACTTTTACTCTTGGCTAACGTGAGCGAGACACGGGTCCCTTCCATCAGCCCACTATCAACCATTCCTAGAGTTCTGTTCTCCACTAATTCACAGCCTTAGTTCCCATCTACACATCAGGCTCCAGGAGCAAAATAAACAATGGACAACCCAGCATCAAATGGACAGGTCAGGCAAATACAATGTTAATTTCATAATCAAAATATGACACTTTTAGATCAAGAGACTAATAAACATTTATTTTAAATCAGTTTGGTACACATACATATTAGTTTTGTAGTTTATTGAACTCAAATAGAAACTTCTAAGTCCAGCAGTGTCTGCTTGTGCAGCAAGTATAGCAAAGGTAAAATAAGGTATTTGATAGAACTAGATCCTCTCAGGACAGATCAGATGAAAACTCTGAAAAGGTTTCTATATACCTTCTGGATTAAAAAACCCAAAATCATTAATGGCTCAAAATACTACCTTGCTAAACAAAGATGGTAAAGAGTCAGGGCAGCTGTGAATTCTGTGGCAAGAGCTTATGTAGAGACTTGCAAAATGTCACTAAAAAAACTTCCTACAATGTGAGAGCAGTGCTCAAAATTACAGGAGCTTCAAATTAAGTTACATTCTCAGAAAACTTGCTACATATGCTGACATTTATATGGGGCAAGGAGTTACATGGAGGTAAATGACAATTAAACCAACTTTGCCACCTTTGTAAGGAATGGAAATTCTGTGTACTTTCAAAAGAACTTTAGCACTCACTTAAAACTAACAGCCACGACACTGAAATAGATGCTTGTGGGGAACCTAGAAGTTAAATGGAAACGTAACTGTGAGGTAAACCTATCTTTCCCCCCAAACCTTTGAAGCCAGAGTTTAAACAAGTAAGGCACTTGAAAACATTAGATATATGTACAAATGTGCAAGTAAAACAAACTTCAGCTGTACCAGCAAGTGACAAAAAGACGGAAACTTCGTTAGTTTCGCTTTATGAACCAACCCACATCAATCTGCCATTACATACTAAAACCCTGGGAACCAAGTGCTGAACTCTGTTACTCTAATGAAATGAAAGCCCAGAAACTTGAATGACGTGGGAAACCAAAAGCCTATTTCCAATGACAGCCTCTACACTAGTGCAGTGTGTCAGAGGCAAGGGAGAAGCAACTCCCAACTGAAAACGCAGCGCTTCTCAGAAGCTATTGAAATAAAAGTATGCATGATTATATAGCACATGGGAAAGGAAACCAAGGAGGAAGAAAAGAAAGCCAAAGAAAGAGAAAAGCCTATTCAGCCAGGGCATCATCATTGGAAATCTAGAGCAGTCTCTTTCAAACCCTCAGGTTAACTTACACAGGTCACATCTATTAGAAAACAAAGTGATTGTCTCATTTAAAGAACTAGAAAATGATTTTATCTACAACTACTTCCTTCTTGCCTCATGTAAAAGCTACTTTTCAGGAAAACCTGGTAGGAATCCTTAAGGAATAATAATATTTGGATACTTTGTGTACAGAGAGAAAGATAAATCGATTTTATGTCTCTTCAACAGCCCTAAGAAAAATGTTAGATGGTTTCATATAGGAAGCCTTTCAGCTTTAATTATTCTTTAGCTTGTATTTCTCAGCTCTGGAAAAACAATGGTTTTAATTAAATATTAACAGTATGTTATCTAAAAGCAGGTCTCTGCTGCTCACACCAAGTTACATTCTCAGACCAAGCTTTGCCCCACACAGTGTGAGCACGTTTCCTTCTGCCGATGACTCAGTCTGTCTTAAGGCACTGTTCTGATTTCTTAGTACGGTCCACTTTATGAGTATGAACGAGACCTGTTGCATATTAATGTCTGTGTATCCTTTCCTTATCCTAACCCTGGAATGCCCTGTGTGGCGTCTTATTTCTAATATATAAAATACAACTTATCAAGCATAAAACTTTACTCTAGGGATAGTTTAGTACTAAACAAATTTAATCTATGTTTCAAGTGATGGTCCTCGATCTGCCTGACGGGTAGTCATTTGGCACTCTCCTCAATTCTGGCCACTAAGTTACACCTGAAGTTAGATTGAGAATAACAGCCTTTAGGATTCTAGGGACTACATTTCAACTGCAGCCAAAACTGCCTACGCAGGACAGCGCGTTCCATCACTTACAGAAGTTACATTTGGCATGTCAGAGGGGAGAACAGTCCACATAGCAGCCATGTTAAACAAAAGACGGCAGCCACGCGGATTCATGCACAATAGTTTAGATATTCCTGTTGAGCGAAATGGTTTAACTGATTTTTCTTCAAGGGTGATGCTCCAAATCTCCTGTGTGCATCCTTTGGGAAGTAAAGATCCTGGAACAGCGGCCTCCATGTGAGACTTCTGGGATATTTTGGTTTCAGTGAATTACACAAGTTAACTGCCAGTCCACATTAATTTAATGGGTCTGTTTACAGAGTATGGTAATTTCGTTCTTTAGATTTGCAGAATTTATAGAGAAAGAAAATTACAGCCTGCACACCCAAGACAAGGACGATTCCTCCAATGAAGCTGGCTGCATCAAAGGTAGACTTCCGCTCAGGCTGTGAGGTTGGAGTTAGAGTGGTATTTGCTGTACCTGCTGATGATAAACAAGAATCCTCAGTAAGTGTCATGGCATTTATAATTCCCAGACCTACCCAAGCATCAAGTGGGCCCTAAGTCAAGTTCTAGATAGGTCTTCCTGAGTCATGGCTTTTTTTTTTTTTTGGCTTTTCGAGACAGGGTTTCTCTGTGTAGCCCTGGCTGTCCTCGAACTCAGAAATCCGCCTGCCTCTGCCTCCCAAGTGTTGGGATTAAATGTGTGCGCCACCACTGCCCAGCCTAGTCATGTCTTTATAACTACAATTTATCTCCACTTAAGCCAAAATGCCATTCATCATTCTGTCCAGAATATGATGTGGGTAATATTGCTAGAAAGTTTCATAAGTTCATATGGCATATAAACTCTCCCTTGAAAATTTATCAAGTACTTCTAAACCATGCAGTAACTTTGTTAATCTATTTTGGTTAATTGTTAAAATAAATATTGGTTGAAACTTTTTGGTTTTATTAGCTAGACAAGGTATATAAACATTGAGTTGCTATTTTTCAAGTTAAGAAAAATAATAATAATCTATAATTTCAACAAACAAAAGAACACACAGTTGTAAATATACTTAGTAGCACTCCGCTAGTTTATTTTGCATCATGAGAAAGCATTATATAATCATAAGGAAAACAAATTTGAAAACTAGAATTTCTACAAACAACTCATAAGGATCTAAAAGTAGTGTCAGTGTAATTCTGTTTTATGAAACAGTATTAACAAGTCAGAAGAAAAAAGAACATGAAAGCCAGGCAGCAGTGGCACACGCCTTTAATCCCAGCACTTGGGAGGCAGAGGCAGGTGGATTTCTGAGTTTGAGGCTAGCCTGGTCTACAGAGTGAGTTCCAGGACAGCCAGGACTACACAGAGAAACCCTGTCTCGAAAAATAAAACAAACAAACAAAAAAAGAAAGAACATGAAAACTAAATTAAGGGAGTAAAATGATTCAATAGGAAACAAAAAGGCTATGACTATACACACCATCTAAATAAAGTACACTTCACTGTTAAACTAGATCCTAACGCATTCTTGAGTAGGTCATCAAGCACAGGCTCCGAAGGCTTTGGTAAGCTGACCAACTTTAACATTAGCCAGGAGTGGAGCTTAGCCAGCACAGAAGTTCTAGGCACTAAAAACTTCAAACAAGGACAATATTTGGACTGGCCAGATGGCTTAGTTGGTAAGGACACGTATTCTTGCAGGCGACCCAAGCTCAACTCCCAGCATCCACATCAGGTTGCTTTTAACTGCTTGTATTTCCAGCTCCAGGGGATATCCTTAATCTCAGACACATGTGCATATGCAGACATACACACATGTACATATAAGTATATAATAAAAATATTTTTAAAAATTCACTGCAAGGATTTTGTATCCTGTGTGTGTGTGTGTGTGTGTGTGTGCGTGTGTGCGTGTGTGTGTTTGTGTATGTGAGAACAGAGGTTTCTATGAACTGTGAAGCAGCACAATCATGAAACCACAACAAAGACAGGGTAGAAGAGCTCTTGGATCCAAGCAAGTCTAAGAAAATGAACAACTTAAGAAAAATACAAAGTGCAAATCTTGGCTTTTCAGATTGGTGTAATTAAAAACAAGTTTTCCTTTCACCAAAACTGTTAATGGTACCACTCCTTCTGAATAACTGGTAGTGACAAATCAGATTTAGCAAAAACATCCTTAGTGAATCTAAAGGACCAGGCCAAAAGTGACACAACCAGCCTGTAGACCGCCAGGAGCCAACCACTGCCTTGGTGTTCTATGTTAGAAGCTGCTTCAGTCCAGAGTATCCAAGAGTAGAACTGGACCCTGCAGCCGCTCAAGGAATACACTACATCACTGGTAGTTTATATAGCCCCAATTACCTGATGTGACAACTGAGGGAGTAGGTGTAGGAGAGGAAGGCCGAGTTGTGGGTTTAGCTGGAATGAAAACAAAATGTATTTAAATTTCTAACCTCACAGTTATCCTACATGTTGCTTTGAATTTTTTAAAGAACAGAAGCCAAATTTAGTTAATGATCCAATATAAGTCCTTACATATATTCTGACACATTCAGCCAGCATAAACTTGTTTTTTCTCTATATACATGTAAGACACACATACAAAGACACAAAGTCTGCAAGAAGACAGAGGAACAAGAATATTTACGGAGTCATTTACAGCTGCCATCCTTTTTTGACAAACTATGTCAGTGCACACAACTGAACTAGACGAGTGAATAGATTGCAGGTGCCATGCTGTGCGAGCCTCAGAGCAGGATGTTAACATTTTGGAGTGCAAGATCAGTAAAGGACAAGGAAACAATCAGGCACAGTGGGTTCCAACAAAACCTTACTAATTGGTTAGCATTAGTACCCAAGGCTAGCCCAATTTGGCTGATACACTCTCCCACTCTGTATGAGGCAAAAGTACCAACTAAACAAGCCAGGCGGTGGTGGCACACGCCTTTAATCCCAGCACTCGGGAGGCAGAGGCAGGCAGATTTCTGAGTTCGAGGCCAGCCTGGTCTACAGAGTGAGTTCCAGGACAGTCAGGGCTACACAGAGAAACTTTGTCTCAAAAAATAAAAACAAACAAACAAACAAACAAAAAGTATCAACTAAACATAAAATGACCTCTGGAAATGAAGTACTTGATTACGAACATCCATTCAAAAATTCGTATACCAGGTCTAGAAAAAAATAAGCTTGTACAAATTAACATTTGCCAGGTGTGGTGGTGTATGCCTTCATCTCAGCACACAAGTTCCAGGCCATCCAGGGCGATACGGTGAGACATTGTTTCAAAAAGCAAACAAAACTTTTAAAAATGAGTCTATCATGTGTATGAATCTATGGACAGGTGCACAGATGGCAGGGACACAAGTGTGGAAATCAACTTGCAGCTGCTTTGTTCCTTCTGCCATGTAGGTCTCAGAGATTAAACTCAGGTAATCAGACTTGGTAGCAAATGCTTGTATCTTCTGAGCCATCTTACCAGCCCCTAAGTTCTAACATAAAAGGAAGTTCTGTTCTTCAACAGTAATTATACACCAACATTAGGCTTTAAGACAAATGCTACTAGAGCATGCAGAACTCCCCCATAAGGCATTGCTGGCACTCCAAAGTTAACAGGATCCTAGAAGGCTAATTCTCACTGGACCATGGTAAAACTCTGAACGAGATTGCTATGAAGGCTAGGATGGTACGCTAGCCTAGCCACCAAAAGCTCTTGCTGTGTGAGCCTGCTGACAAGTCTCAATCCCTATACCTATGTAAAGGAGGGAGAAAGCTGGCTCCACAGCGTCCTCTCACGGCCTACCTCACCTCTATTTTCCCCAGGACTCAGCCCCTGGAAGGCCTCCTAATTAGTTATCCAATACTAACTGGCTAGTCCTGAAATCATATACATACAAGAAACACTAAATGGACAAGGCAAGTTGTACACACACACACACACACACACACAAACACACACCATGAACCCCAAGGACCACAAGCCCCCTAAAGGAAGTAATGATATGATTGCTACATTAGAAGGCATTTTAACACTTTCATTTCCTTTTGTAGTTTAGCTTTAAAAATTATGTTATCAACTTCTCAATCTTAAGATACTAGTTTTATGTGATGTTATTGATTTGATATTTGGTTTTCACTATCCACTCTTGAAGTTAGGTGACAGTTAATTCTTCACAAACAGTCCACTAAGTTATATTTGGTAGTGTCTGCAGATTTCTGTAGCATATACTTTTCTACTATAGCTGACTTCAAGGCCACTTTGGTCTTTTACTCTGCACAGGCTATAATAATACATTTTATTAAAGTAGATGTCTGGTCACATGACAAGTTTAGAGACCATCTACGTCTCTTAAGCAAGGCATACACAGGAGCTTCTCAGTTTTGCTTTGACTTTCATGTGTACCAAACTTACTGTCACCTAGTACAAGATACTTAATATTTATGTCACTGTTCCCTCACATCTCTATATATATGTGAGCCACCCTGCTTCATCTGGCATGGTCTCCCCATATTTTCCAGTGTCAGTATCTCCCACAGGCTGTCATTTCTGCCCCACTCATACACACCAACCTAGAAATTACCAATGTACAGTGAGTGCTCACTGACTTTATTCATCTATCAGATAGCAACAAAATATTGGCTAATTTCTGGCCCTATAGCCGATCATCATCTGAGCTAGTTCTTGTCCTGGAATAAACGGATTCTTCCTCCTCCTCCTCCCTTAAGACCTATGCTGTATCAGTGAGATGACGTAACTATCCAATCATGAGTCTAAGGAGAAAGTACAGCACCATCTTACAGTAAAAGGAAAAAAAAAAAAACAACACAAACACACCTATTATCCATTTTCATATAAAGTACACAAATTCAGTTATATACATAAAAAGACTCAAGATAATTTCTAGAAACATTCTGGCATACTATTTAATAATGGGAACTGTGTTATAAAACACACACACAAGGCAGTTCAAGGGCTCAGCGTAAACCTATTGAGAGTCACTAAGAACAAAATATTTTCAAAGAGTTCTATGCACTGTCACAAAGAATCCACATTTACATTGCTATTGTGGTCCACGAGCAAATAAACCCTTGCTAATCTTTAAAACTATATTAACATCTCTAAGCTAGCAGGTTATTAACAGATCTTTAAAAACCCACAAAGATCAAGGAAGAAAAAAAAATCATCTTGTATTACCTGTAGAATTGGTTGGCACTGGAGTGGGAGGGGGAGGTACTACTGAAAAAGAAAGACACAGTAAATTGTGTATAGTAAGCTGTGACAACAGTTCCCACTCTCAGAGTACAGCCTGTTTAGTTTTACAACATAGACATCATTCTTGGATGAGCCTGTTACCCATACCCAGCATCAGTTTCCTTCCTTAGAAATGAAACCATCAATTTCTGTGGCATCTCACTTCCTCTAAGACATTTCCAGGCATTCTTACAGCTAACTAGCCACACACAGCTTCTAACGAATGTCTCCAGGATGGATATAGGCCTTAGGCTTTCTTTCCCTTCTTTCGGGCAGGGGAAAATACATCAACATGATGATTGGAACATGAGTACCCACGCTGGACAGGGAAGGTTTAAGCCATTTTTGAGAAATGACAGAAAGACAATGACAGGAAAGACTGAGCCCCTTGTTTGATGTCCCTATTAACTTATAGCAACATCAGAAGAAACTCTTAGCTAGCTGGTCATGGTTGCTCCTAATTCCGCACTTGGGAAAGAGAGGCAGGAGGATCTGAGTTCACAGTGGCACAGATGATTCCAGGCAAGAATGAACAACAGGAGGGTGGAGATGAGGGAAAAGGGCCAGTTGTTTCAATTAGGATTTTTCAGGGTAAAGAGTAAAAGCCAGAGTTCCTCAAATACAAAAGACAGAAGTTTACTTAGCTGTAACACTTAAAAGGAGAAACCCAACATCAGTCAATTCAACAAAACAAAGCAGGAGAGGAAAGCCTCCCAGCTGAACCCTGAAAGCAGGGTTTAAACCATCATCCTTAGTATCCACAGGACGGGCTACTGGGGTCTAGATGCTGACGAAAGGGCAGCAATGACCTTACCCACCCCATGCAATCACTCTCCCAAGCAGCTTGAGTGAAAACTTACCAGGACACTGGTCAGTGATGTTCATCCAGGTACAGTTACTCACTGGGTCACTTGAACAATGGGTCTTATTTACTAGAAAGAGAGAGACAAAGAGCAATTACTCACTTACATTACACCTGTGGCTTTGGTGCTAAGCTCCAGAACACTCTAAAAGAAAACAAACAAGCCCAATAAGGCTAGGATACTCCTGTGACTGTGACCCTAGCACTCTGGAAGGGATGCACAAGGATCTCAAGGTCTCAAGCTGAAACCAGCTTTAGCGCATGGTTTTTGTTTTTTTAAAGACTAGAAAACAATAACAACTGCTATTCCTTTCCCATTGTCTTAGAGACAAATTGAAAGGTCACTTGAATATACTGACCAGATTAACCAGCCAGAATATCTACAAGGGGATGTGATCAAGTTCTCCCTGCAGTTCCTACTTATGGCACACGAGCAGGGAGAGGGCACATCCTGAAGCTGCACTGCATAGCCTAACACGCGTGGATCACAAAACAGTGAACTCCCAACAACGAGCCTTCTGAACTCTATGTGCTACTTCTGACATCCATGGAGTGCAGGAACTTAACACAGGGCCCTTGCTAAAACTGTACTTCTGTACCTCCAGCTATGCCAAAACAAGTCCTAACAAGCCCTGTTCTGCAGACAGACAAAGCGCAAGTGCCTTACCTTAAGGGAGAGAAAGCAGTCTGCCGTACTTTAATCTAAGGGAAGCCCTGTATCCCAACAGACTGCCATCTAGCTCACAGCCCTCAATTGCTAAGTTAATGAACTGAACTTCACAAAAGCACAGAAAGCAACTCTCCGGCCTTATTGCTCCTTCACAGCTAAGCATTCAACAGCACTCCACAAGGTCTCTCTGCAGTTTACCTCCCCTTCCAAAGGAACTTTAACCCTTCCGAGGATCTAAAATCTCTCTTCCTTTAAAACCGCTAAATCTCAACAGTCAAGTCTATGAAATCAAAACGGGGAGAGGGGAGATTTTCAAGGGAAATGTTAAGAAACTATGTACGTATCGAATTTAGAAAATAAATACTTCACACTACCTTAAATATTCTACAGAACTTCCAAATATTCAAGAATATAAAGTTGAGCTTGTGACCACAAAGTTTCTTACCTTCATGGCAAACTATCCAAAGGCAGGTAATATTATTAGTAACGGTGGCATTAGTACAGGAAACACAGCTGTTGAAGTTCTCACAGGTTTCTGGGGGAAAATTATGAAATAAATGAATTGACATTTCATTAGTTTGCTCTACATTTATTTTCAACAGTAAGCATTAGATATAGTTTTAATAATTAATAATCCCTCAAAATGGTCAAACTTTATAAACTGGTTTATTAAGAAATTTTAAGCATGGGCCAGCAAATTAATGTTGATGTCCTGAGTTCAATCCCCTGGACCCATATGGTGGAAGGAGAGAACCAATGTTCTCTTCGGACCACCACTTGCATGCTGTGGCATAAGTGTGTTCACATACATGTACATACACATGAATATTATAAAATTATTTAAGCCTGGGATAGTGCAGCAGACCTTTATCCCAGCACTTCCGACGGAGAGGCATCAGAATCTCTGTGAGCTGCAGACTAGCCACAGCAGCCAGAGCTACACAGTAAGACCCTACCTCAGAAAGCAAAATGGAGGAACAGTTCCAACCAACTACGGACCTGTAAGTACAGTTAAGGGAAACAGGCTGGTGGGCACACTCAGCCCTGGGAATGGATGCAGACAATCCTTCACAAGACTGGAGGTACACTCACGGACTCTCAACATAAAACACCAGCACTGAGACCTCACAGAGTCACTGCCTCCACACATCAGAGGAAAGTTTTAATAAAGCACCCAACTGTGAAAAAGTTCAGCTCTAACAGAAACAAGCTAATGTCTCAGAGACTCTGTCTTCATCTCGGCTTCTCCACAACCTGGAAATGCTTTCATACCTGCACCTGGCAGCAATCTAAACCTGTGGGTCCTGACCCCTCCGGGTGTGGGTGGGCAGAACCGCCCTTTCACAGGGGCCTGCCAAGACCATCATCTGCCTATCAGATATTTACATTACGATTCAAAACAAGTAACACAATTAATTATGAAGTAGCAACAAAATAACTGTATGGTTGGGGCCACCACAACATGAGGAACTGTATTAAGAGGTGGCAGCATTAGGAAGGCTGAGGACCACTAAACCAAACAATCCAGAAATAAGAATTTAGTGGGCCAATTCTATGTCTGGGCAAAGACATGGACTTACAGAACGCAGCTAACTTCCTTTCTTTTCTAGAAACTAGTCGCCTGCAACATTCTACTTTGCTTTCATCTTGCCTGAACAGTTCTGCAGAAGCCCTGGATCCCAACATGTATTTACTGAAAACAGGACACGGGGAGGCAGTCACAAAGTACCGGTTCTTAAGACGCGCTATTCACAGTAGTTAGTGTACACCTGATGATGGGTGTGGACTTCAGAATGCTACTCTACACTGCAGCTTATCCCATAATCTCCAGAAAACCCAAGTTATCTCCTCCGTGGGGATTTCAATCACACAGAGGCATTAACTTGGTACTCCCAGGCTTCTCTTAAAACAATATGAAGAACCCACATATTCCAAGTCTGGGAGGAAACTGTCAAGTAGGTAGGAGTCAAACAATATTTTGCTTCATCATCTTAACGGTGATAAAGATTCCCAGAATTGTTCTGTAATTTACTTTGTTCATTTAAAAATATTTGTTACCCTAGCACCCTTCTGAGTCCAACAACAACAACAACAAATAAAACAAACAAAGGGGTATTACACACAGTTTTACTCATATAAAATACTAAAACTAAAAAAGGCACTAGAGCGCGTCAATCTTTAGGTTGAGAGCAGTTACTAGATTAAAAGCAATAACCAATTTAAAACACGTCGTTGTTTCCCCCTCATTCCTTCAAATTTATCTTGTCTCATTTGCGTTGTCACGGCCTATGCCAGTTTGTACACACGCCTTAACAAACCCTAGAGCTGAACAAAAGGCGTGTTCCTTGATCGGATTTCAGACAAATGGACAGACTGGATTTCAGTCTAACTCAGCGGCCCTCCAAACACAGCCCCCAACCCCCACCCCGGGAGATCAGACCTGGCTCTTTTCTAAGCCCCTAGGTTTCACTTCTCCTCATCCGCCACGAGCCTCGCTCTTCCCTTACCACCTAAAACCTCAGAGACAGCCAACAGCGCTCTGCCAAGTCAACGTGAAGTTACAAGAGGCTGACTTTCTCAGAGCCTCGCTGGTGGGAGCGGGGAGAGGGACAACCAGTTCATCTCTAAAGGTCCCCCAACCCAGCCCCAGCGCCTTCACTTTAAACTTCCGGAGAAGCCTGGAGGGGAGGGGGGGGGGCAAGAGTCTGTCCCGGGAGCCCAAAGTTTGCGCACCCCGCCGACCGCGGGGCCCGTCGCGTCGCCTCGCCCAATGACTCCTAACTGCCACCGCGGAAGCAAGCCACGTCGCCGTCCCGGGCTGCGGCGCGGAGTCGCCAGGCGCTTGGGGCGGGGGTGGGGGTGGGGGTGACGGCGCCTCCGAGGGCAAGGCTCGCGGAGCGGGAGCAGCCCCGCGGCCTAGCTCCGCACCGCCCGCCCCCCCCACCCCGCCCCCCCCCCCCGCCGGGCCGGGCCCCCCCGCCCGGCCGGGGCGGCCATGTTGCGCGGGTTCCCCACCGGCTCGGCCCACCTGGCGGCTTGGTGGGCGTGAGCGTCGTCGGGATCGCTTTGCTGGTCGCGGTCGGCGTCGGCGTCGTCACCGTCCCGTTGGGAGCCGCGGTGCTGCTGTTGTGCTGCGCGGCCGACAAGCAGAGCGCGGCCAGGCAGGTGGCGGCCCAGAGCAGTCGGCGGGAGGCGCCCGACATCGTGGCCTCGGTCCAGGCGTCCAGGAGAGAAAGCTGCGGCAAAACCGGGCTCCGCTGGCTCTCCGTCCGTCGAGCGCACGCTGCGTCCCTGCGGCGCCGCCCCCGAGGAGCCCGCCCCGCGGGAGCGCGCGGAGGTCACGTGACAGCCCGGCGGGCGGGGCGGGGGCGGGGCGGGAGGCGGGGCTGGCGAAACCACGCGGAAGCCGGCAGCAAGGTGGGGAGGAGCGGCCCAGGAGGCCGCCGCCATCTTGCTCCTCCGGGGCAGCGGTCCGTGCGCCGCGAGCGGCCCTTCTTGTCCCAAGAGGACCACGCGCGACCCAAGGGAGCTTTCCCCACGCCTGCATCACGGAAGTTCCCCCCACTCCCCGTCCAATCTGGTCTGGCAAGGATGGAACTGCCCACGTGACGCAGCGAGGGGCGTGCCCCCGCGCCGCCGGGGAGGCGGGCCGCGAGGGTGTCACGTGATCCCTGCGGAGTTCGTTTTAGCCGGGAGACTCGGGCACCAGGCTGCAGCGCTCGCCTAGGGTTCTGTAGGAGACGCCTTTTTCTTTCTTGGAGTTTGATATATTTTTAAGTGTGATTTTTTTTCTTCTTTTCTTTTCTTTTTGAGAGTTCGGGGACTCGAGGGTCATGACGGAACCACGTGATCAAAGAGTTTCGGCCCGGCCGCCGGTTCGGGGCGAGTGGCTGTGGGTGGGACCGAAAGTGATCCGTCCCGGACGCTTCCAGGGCGTAACCGCCGCCGGTGCCCTTGCCTAACCTGCTTCTTCCGAGTCTCTCAGAGATCCGCAGTACAGGCCGATCTGTCCTGACCCCAGTTATTGTGGACAGAAAGAAAGACGGAGAAGAAAAGCCTTCGTGTCCCTTCCTGTCCCCACTTCACGAGCGAGGAAGTATGAGACTTGGGGAAAAGTGACCCGACTCTGATAGATACTAGGTTAGCCTGGTGTCAGAACAGGCATTTTCAGCGCCTGTTGGTGGACTCTGACTCTCTGTAGTCGTGAGCGCCATCTGATGCTTGACATGCTTAATGTAGTGTTGGTTTTTTTTTGTTTTTTTTTTTTTTGTAGCTCATTTGGCAGAACGGTTGCCCCTCAAGAGTCCCTGGGTTTAACCCCAGCACGATGTGTAATGCTGTCTTTACTGTTTAGTATTTGCCATGTTTTATGTTGCAAATGCCATAATTTTAATTATGCATAAGTTACCCTAATAACAAAAATATCAGATGCTTCAGTGATGTCTGTGTCGCTGTAGTATGCATTTTAAAAAATGACTGTAGAAGCATTTTTACAGCTTTAGGGAAAGACCGAAAGTCCCTGTTTCAGCCAGTAACGAATTCGGTGTGGTTCCTTTGTGGGTGTACTCTGTAAAATAAGCAGGAGTCGGTGGGTTGTGACTGACCAAATCGCTGGTCTTAGCATTAGGGTGCAGTCAAATAGTCATCACAAGAGCTTTGGAGGAGCTGCTGTTCTCTTAAACGCCTCACATGACACCCAGGCTAGAGCAGAGGTTAGGTTTCATCTCCTCTTCCTGCTCCCAAATCGATGATCTCATTTGTCCCCTAGGATGAACACGCTCTGCTGTGGAGACCATTGATTAAACAGCTTGTCACTTGAGTGTTCCAACTATAGTCATCTGATTCCCTTTCGTTTCTATAAGGGGACAGTTTCAAGACTAACAAACTGCTGGCTCGGTTTATTTTAATGGCATCTACAGAACTAGATCAAGATTTGTTCCCAAAGTCATTTTCACTGTTGTAGAATCAGCTTAATCTTCAGTTTAAAGCAGCAGACTTCTGTTCATAGTCTTATTTCTCAGCTTGACACTACTGTGGCAGTAGGCCACTTGACTCTTCCTGTCTCGTCTTTATAGGTTGTGTAAAAACAACTTGGCCTCTATCTAGAAGGCAGAAAACACCCTACCCCTCTCTTGAGCCAGCACTCCCCTCCCCCTAAACGTTTCCAGTGTTTTCCAATGGTAAAATCAACAACCTTAGTTGAAAACTAGTGTGCTAGACCCTGTTGGGGTCACATAACATAATATGCATATCAGATATTTACACTGTGTAAAAGGTACTGGTTCCATTTTGGGAAAATAGGGAAGAAAGCAGATTTAATGTTAGGGAAATACCTTTGAATTTGTTCTTTTGGTTTACTGAAAAGTCCCTATGGAATCAGTGAAAACTGGCCACAACACAGTATGACAGTCTTATAATGAATGCCCCATGAAATGATGGCTGTCACACTGTCACTGAGCTGGTTTTGTGGGGAGACATTGCTGAGTTCTTATTGGGC
>JADRCD010198721.1:0-15601 GCA_019843815.1 Montemys delectorum | reverse complement strand
CTCCTCCTCCTCCTCCTCCTCCTCCTCCTCCTCTTCTCCTTCTCCTCTTCCTCCTCCTCCTTCTCATTCTTCTTCTGTAGAAGGACATGGGTTCCAAAGAAATTAAAAGGATTGTTTGAAGTTTCTCAACTTTTAGCAAATCTGGGCCTGGAACCCAGTTCTCCTGCTTTGGGCCCCAGCACTCTTTTCATCTGCGTGCTCTCTGGTTTCATCTCAGGAGAACAGAGGCAACTTTACACAAGATTTAGAGTCACTGTCGACTCTGGCCACATGTTAGAACTATCAAGGCATTTTCAGAAAAATATACCAGAGCCTTAAACTTAGTGATTCTCCTTTTCAGTTCTCCTAGGTAAGCTATGTACAAGGCTAGTATTCTTAAAAATTGCTTCTCACACGATGGCAATTTGTGGCTAGGGTTAAAGGCCTCTGATTTTTTTTTGGTAACTCTGCTATTCTATGTACCTCTCTTTTCAATTTCTTAAATCTTGATGGTACACACCACAGGCATTCTTTGTTAACTTTGGAAACCTACATTCCCCAATTAATGTTCAAAAATAATGTTTTCTTTCTTTCATTTGTTTGGGTTTTGTTTGTTTGTTTTGTTTTGTTTTGTTTTTTAAGACAGGGTCTCTCCATGTAGCTCTGAGGCCTAGGATTAGAGACATATGCCAATATGTCCAGTTATTCCTTAAAAATTTTAACTACTTCAAAAATAGACTGCAGAGCAGTTTACAACATCATCTGTGGGTAGGTGCTGGTGTGGCGCCTCCACCAGCTAAGTGCTTTCCTAGTAATCTGGACAACATGAGTTAAATTGCTCAGAGCCCACATTTAAAAACAGTCACATGTAGAGCATGTATGTGCTTGACATGTTAGCACTGGAGAGATGGAGAGAGGTGGGTACCTAGGGCTCACTGATCAACCTAGCCTACTTGGCAAACTAAGGTCAACAGGAGATGTTACCTCGAAAAGCAAGGTGGGTGATACCGGAGGAATGAGAGTGGAGATAGACTTTTGGTCTCCACATGCACTAGAACACATAGGTATGCATACCTGCATACACACACACACACACACACACACACACACACAAAATGTTCGTACACATACATGTTCACACATAGCATCTATCATTCAGCATTAAAAAACGATTTGGGGTCCTTCTTTAGTATTACCAACTGAAATGAAGCCAGAGATGAAGTTGAAATACACTCTTTGGGGCTCCTGTTTGGTTTCAGGGTTTTCTCGTTCTGATGAAAGGACACAGACGGTTGTTCCCCTGCCTTTCACTCCACTTCCTTTCCTTTCCCTAGAACCCGGACATTAGGCTTTTTACCACGATGAAAATGGCTCTGAGGTACAAGGACCTCTAGGTTCTCACCATGATGGATGTTGCCACTGTGAGACGGCGCACACCAGCTGGCTCAGGAATATAGACACCTCGTCCACATTTCAGTAGGAGAAAAGTGGCTTAGTGAGAAGTTTGAGGAGGTCAGTTTTCACGCTCACAAAATGACTTGGGAATCACAGACCACAGACATGCATCCAGGAATGCAAAAATCCAAGGGCTGAAGCTATGTGGAACTGTTATTTTTCTTGGCTAAGACCGATCATTTTCTTCTTTCTCCCCTAAATTGGGGTTTTAAAATGCTGTTGCTACCACTTATTTCTCTTGGCATGGTCAATGACTGAGTTTCTTTGTTCCCACCGCCTTTCCCGCGGACCCTCTTCAGTTCTGTCTCTTGAGTAAATAATCTAACTTTTCTGCGGCTTGTGGGGCAGCTTAGCACTCCCTCCTTGGATAATTTTCCCCTTAGGCTCTGGGGTTCTGCCCACCATACTCTCAGCACACGTGTGTTCCTTCTTTCGTCTCTGAAACGAAGAGCGTTTGGTTTTATTGTCGTGCAGTGGACAACTGTCTTTTCCCTGTCTGCTCTTCCCTAAGCATCTCAAGCTGGACTTCTGTTCCAATTTCACACTCTGTCCTTTTGCAGTTGGCCCAGGGCTCAGCCAAATGTGCCAATTCCCTCTGCTACCCCCCCAGGGTGGGGTATGTCTCTGCCGAAGCATTACATTCCACGCTTTTGTTTTTGTTAAGAACAACAAACAAATAAACAACCCAAAAACGAAAGCAGCCAAAGACCTCCATTTTCCTTCTATTTTTACTTTATTTTATAGTTTTTCTGTCATTGTGGTTCATACCACCCCAAATCAATTGCTTTCCTCTAAGTTTCTCTGTTCATTTCTTGCTGCATACACCACAGTTCTCTTTTGGATGGGGAGTGGGGTGGGGAGGAAGAACAGGTCAGGAGAGATGCCTGTCTTTTTATAGTTGAAGGTCAAAAATAATGAAGGGGAACACAGGTATCACCACTCCACTCACATAACTGTGACAAGGGAAACACAGGGACAGCCAAATGCTTCTGAGGAGCCGTCCGTTTTCTCTTCGAAGCCTTCTGAGTTGTACCATTAGAGCTGCTTACAGTGTTCTGTAGTGTGAAGAGCATGGCTTTGTATGGAGTGTGAGGAGGCGAACCTGATTTGTAGAAGGGAAATTTCTTTTCCTAGTCGTTAAGAAGTGCTCACTACCTGTGAGGTGAAGGGGGAGCAGAGTACCCCCCGCCCCAGCCAGCTTCTTCCCATGTCCAATGGGAAGATAGCTGTTAGCTAATGGGATAAGGCTGTACATGGAGTCCCTAGGTCTTCCATGTGCATCTGCTTCACCACCACCCCTGAAACACAACCCAGGATGCTAAATTAAGTTTATGTTTTCTTCGATTAAGTGAGTCTGGTCGCATCCTGTGCTCCAGCAGAAGGACATGATGGATGGGGACTGGGGATCATGGCCATATTGCTTTTCTTCTCTTCGATCTTACTTTAAATTCCAACTTTTGAAATAGCTTACAAATGCCGTAGAGTCATTAATGTTGTTTTTCTTTTCAAAAGTTCCAGTGCATGCTAATGAGCAGCTTAAGGCTAACAGAAGCTGTGTCTCCACGCGAGCTGAAGTTTGCCATATGCCCAACTCCTGTTTCACACGAGCTCTAAGTCTGCAGAATGCAAAGTTGCCACAAATATCTGAGTGCAGAACTGGGTCCCATGTGCAAGTATGTGAGTGAAGAATTTGACTCACGCATATACTCTTAGAAAAAAAGTTTCCCATAGTTTTCTTTTCTCTAAGGTATTGAACGGGCCAATACGTGTCCTCATGTTTCAAGCATCCAGCCCCCTTGAAACATTTTGATTGCCTCTTGCACTGACTAGAGTTGCACAATGCTATGTTCCAAATGCTATCTTTTCAACTGGCTTCATATAATTCCAGGATAAATTCTCTGCTTCGCACAGCCTTCCCTTATGTACACTGCTCCTATTTTCACTCTGCCTCTTCCTCTTGTTTGCCTTCTACCACTTCACCCATCATGTTTTGAATTTGTATAGTTGTTTATATTTGAGACAATCATACTTGAAACCAACAATACTTGTTCTATTTAAAAAATATTTTTCTTGATGTAATTCCCAATTTTGGGACCTGGTACATCAAGCTCAATAGAAAGAACGCAAGCCTTGGGAAGAGGCAAGACTCCCCCCTGACGTAATCGGCAGAGGCAATGTGTTGTTTTCATCCTGTGGAATTAATATTTCTATTTTATTATCTTCTAAACAGGACAGCAACAGAAATATAAGTGTAGTGTTTTGGCAGGAAAATCTGTACATTCTTTTGTAAGTGAGAATATTTGAAAAGAGACGTTGGTGCTGTTGCCGGTTGATTATTTCATTTTTATCTCATTTAGTATAATCACCAGATAAGATGCTCAGGCTTGTGAGAAAACAGACAGGTGTGACTATTGTAAAATACAATAGCAGGTGTTTACTGTTAAGTGAACAGACTGCCTTATTCAGAAAATCAGAAGCTCTAGTCTCCAGATCTACTCTGCGATTGTCTGAAGAACTCTATCCAGCTGGGTAATTGAGACACTTAGGAAGTTTTGCTTCATCTTGCTGACAAAGTAGAATCAGACGCTAAGCTTCTCTGGTGGAACTTGGTTTTCTGGGGGAAGTCCAGTTTCATGATTCTGCTTTCGGCCGAGATCCCCTGGAAGTGTCATTAATTTATGACATGAAGACAGAAAGCCTATTAATTCATCTACTTCAATTAGCTTCTGCTTCCAGCTCATTCCTGCTTGTCCCAGCAGCTTCAAACTAGTTTTCTCTAACTTTGGAGCCTCAGCCGTGTCTTGGCAGGTCTCACGTCTCAGCACAGATTCCTTGACTATGCGCTAGGCAAGCCCACCTCTGTCACTACAGCTGTGTCCTTGGCAAGCTTTGTACCTGGCATTTACTGCCAAGGAGCCAGTTTTCTCTGTCCTGACTCAGCAGCTGGGTCTCTGGAACAGATCCTCCATTCTCCACCCCATTCTCATATGTTCATAGTCAATTACAGTTTTACCGTGACTCTTTCTTTGCTTATCATAAGTTACCATAAAGCAGATCTGAAAGAAAGATGTGGGTACATGGGTTAATTAGGAAGACAATCTCAGGACGATAAGAAGGAACTTGGAAAGGGGGACAGGGAAGGGGGGATGTTAATGATGGGGTTACTACTGTGGGAAATGGATTCAGTGTCTGGAGGACCCTCTGAGAGGCATTGGGGAAAATACTTTGGAGGTATGAAGGCAGAAATATCTCTTGACCCACCAACTATCTCTTATAGTGTGAGATTTGCCCCTAACTAGAGAATAACTCTTAGATTTTTATTTTCTTTTACATTTGCCTGTGTGTGTGTGTGTGTGTGTGTGTGTGCGCGTGTATGTGTGTGTGTGCGCGTGCACACGCATATATGTGTATACATGTGTTTGTACATGCCACACACACGTATGGACATCAGAGAACAAATTATGGGAGCTGGTCTTCTTCTACCACGTGGGTTCTGGGGATCCCACTGAGGTTGTCAGGCTTAGGCAGCAGGTACCCTCACTTGCTGAGCCACATCCTAGTTCGAGGCACTAACTTTAGACTACCCAGCCGCTCTTTTGCACTTGCCTGTGGTTAGATTAAAACTGCAAGACAGAAAAAAAATAAGTTCTGAGGGAAAGAAACCCCAAGGGCGTTCAGGAAGTGCAGACGATGCTATAGGCGACCTCAAAGTGGGCTGGGTCTGCTACAACATATCTGTTGGTTCCACCATACCCACTTTCAAGCAAAAAAATGTATTATTTCCTTTAAAAGATGATGTGTGTATAGGTATGTAGACATGAATGCAGGTGCCCATGGAGGCCAGAAGAGGTTGCTGAATCGCGTGGAGCTCGAGGAAGAAGTGGGGTGAGCTTCCCAACCTGGGAGCTGGGAAACTAACTCAGTTTCCCTACAAGAGCCTCACAGGCTTTTAACCACTGAGCCACCTTTCCATTCCTCATTAGACGACGGTTTAACAACTAGATTTAAAAGACCCAATTAGGAGAGCGTGCTGCCAGGAGTTAGAAAATATTCCTGATGGAGAATTTATTTCCTGAAGGTATTATCTTTCTGGATCTCTCTCTCTTTCTCTCTCTCTTTTCCACTAGAGGTGACATCTGTGCTTCCTAAGAAAGTAGGAAGAGGCCTTTCCAACAGAATGAAGAGCTGAGAAGCAGAGGAAACACAGAAAGGAAGACCAGAGCCTGGGGTGGGGAAATGGGTGGCTTAGCAGTTACCCACCAAAGGTCAAGCTTCCTAAATTGTTTCATAATTTGGCTTTGATAATAACTTTCGTTTTCCAAATACGTATTCTGTGTCTTGAAGGGCCCTACCATGGATCATAGGACATGGCCACTATATTGCTATTTGTACTGGTTGTTGCATGTTTGCTAACTGGGTGGAAAGCAATGCTTTTGCCTGTACCCTGAGCACAAAGAACTCACCAACTACACATGACATTCAACTGAGTTAGACTCCTGCAGCAGAACAGAGCCAAACAAAGAGCTTATCGACTGTTTCTAATTCCGAGCTGGGGGGAAGTATAAATGAAACTAAATGAAACTCACATATGCATCGTTTATTTGTAGATATGGTTGTGTAAGAGATTTGTAATGAGTTGTATATGCTTAATTTGAATGCTTGGTAAATTTTGGTTATACGCTTATGCATATGGTATGTGCATTAAACCATTCTCAGAGTTGCCTTTGGTTATAAAGTCCCTGTTTAAGGTCCTGCTGCACATCTGGCTGTTCCTTTGTTCCTAGGCAGTAACTAATTCTGATCAGATCTCCTTACACCTCCAACCTTGCAAGTAGAAGAGAAGAGAGACTCCAGAATTAAGATACCAACATTGATGTTTATATATGGGAAGTAAAGATTACTCACTAGGTCACAGAGTCTTAGCATTCTGGGCTAGAAATGAACTTCTAAAGAAGTTTAAATAAACTTTGAAAGAAATTAGGAAATAGCAGCTTATGGAAAAACAGTGGTTTACTGAAGGCCATGGGGGTAATGGCTTATTTTTAACTTGAAGAGAGTCCTAGTGATACACTTTCGTTGTCGATAACGAATTGTCGTGATTTTGATTAATGCCAGTGTCTGGCATCATGTAAAGTTAAGACCCTTTTATGGATTCCTTTCAACACAGTGGAAGCTACTGCGGCCATAAATTTCCTTAGCTGCAGCAGCTGTTGCATGAGACAGTAGTAAAAGTTCCAATGTTATCCTCTCCTTTTCTCTGAAGATTTTAGTAGACTAGGAACTCGGAAACTGCCCTATCTCTGAAACTGAAGTGGGGCCGAATTAGCAGCATCTTTCTCCAGAAATCAGCCAAGAGAACAGGCTTGATGGATGCTGGAAGAAAGAAAAAAAAAGCCAGACTGGTAAGGCAGGAGAAAGGTATTTATATGAAGCTTTCTATCCTAGCCAGATGAGGCTGTGGAAGAATGAGCAGGTTGGCAGACGTCAAAAGGCTAAAAGTCACAGTAAACACTCTTTCTTTGTTTTTTCCCCCCAAAGAGTGCCAACACATTTTTAATTTTCAACAGACACATTATACCTAGAGCTAAACAAGGTACAGATTTATCTTTCTGGGAATAAGTATGTATCAATGCTGTTCCAGTTTGCACAGGGATTGAATCATTTATTCCATGGTCAGTAATAAACAACAACAAAAAAAACACACAAAGAGGAAATTGTTTCTTCTGTATAGTATAGAGCCTCTCCCTGTCTGCTTTTGTTTAATAGCTATCAATGTTTATAACTATCAGTGTTTTCTGACTTCTTGTCAGGGAAAGAGAAGAGAAAAGAAAAGAAAAGGAAAGGGAAGAAAAGGAAAGAAAAGGGAAAAACCCAAGCCACCTCACCATACGTAGAAATTACCCAAACAAAGGCAGTGCAATTCTTTGATGCAATGGTGGTGTTCTTTAGAAATGGATTCTTTCAGAGATTAGAGCCATCATGTTTCCCTTCGCCACATTCTAACGGCTGGATGAAGTATTTCAAATACAACAAGCTAATAACAAACACCACATTCTGTAAAGCAAGCATGAGAAGCAGAAGAGCTCCAAGGACGGTGCAAAATCTGTTGATAACTATACTGCAAGAAAGAGGGGTAAAATGAATGTGGATCCGTAATGGAGGATTGTGTCTAATTCGTCATTAAGACCCTTGGAATAGTCAGGAATTACAGACATCTGCCGCCGGCGGGAGACTGAAGTCTGAAAAATGTCATTTGCCCTTGATTGCAATTGGAGATAATTGAGTTGCAATTACTGAACAAAATTTGTTGAGTGACAGTTTAATGCATTCTGCTAGACGAATATCATATTATTACAAATATAATTTCTTATTTTCCCCCACATGAAGCAGATGAATTAAGCGCCTAGCAAGATGGCTCAGCAGGTGAAGTCACTTGCTGCCAAGCCTGGTGACCAGAGTTCAAGCCCTGGCTTTCTCTTCTTCGTACATAGAAAAAAGAAAGAACAGACTCTGGCAAGTTCTCACAGACACTGATAAATGGATAAAGAATGGATGATAACAACAACAGAAATGTGCTGGTGCGTTCCATTAGGGCGACTACAAACAACGAAGTGTGATAAACACTTCCAAGATGTAGAACTTTGAGAGCTTTCACCACAGAGCAGTGGTTCTCAACCTTCCCAATGCTGCTGCCCTTTAGTACACTTCCTGATGGTGTGTTGTCCTCCAACCATAAAATTATTTTCCTTGCTTCTATACTGGGATTTTGCTGCTTTTATGAATCATAATGTAAATATTTTTTGAGGTAGAGGATTGCCAAAGGGGTAGGGACTCACAGGTTGAGAAAGACTTCCAAAAGAGATACATAAATTTGACACGATAGGAATGTTTAATTTGCCTTAACAATTACAATATATATGTATGTATACATATATATGTATATTGAAATACCATGGATTGTCTCCTGAGCATATATAAATTTTTGTTTTTAATATATCAGTTAAAAATTCAAATTGCATTTTCTAAAAAAAAGAAAGTCTAAAATTATTTCTATTTTTTTATTTATTTTTTTTTAATTTTTTTTTTTATGATCTCTGTTCTTGGGCCAGGTGCTTCTGATGTGAGGATTCCATGAAGCAAAGCTTCCAGGTACTTATTCTAGGATTTATGTTAAGAGTGATTTTTAGGTATGTGAACTTACATATTTACATTAAGTACTTTTCCCTTTGATGAAGGTTAGCGGTGGGATGTGTTAAGGTCATCTAATGTAAATATGTTTGACTTTCGGAGTGTAACTTGAACTTGTGTAAGTGTTTCCAATGTAAAAGTCTCAGAGTTGGTGAAGAACTTTGTTATTGCTTGCTTTGGGACACATAGCATTCACAGGGGTGGGTTGAAGGATTTCATGAATGAAGGTATTTATTCTCCCAGAAGGTAAGTGATTTGTCGAAAGTAATCCATCTGTTGATGGGGGTTCACGTTTACCCCTCTATTTCCTCTTTCATGCAGAGAACCAAGCTGTTCCCTTTGACTTACTGTGTAAGAAAGCATGGGTTTTTTTTTTCTTTTTTAGCTAATCACAGTAATTAACACAGCATGTTTAAAAAGATTGCCTTAACTGTATTTTCCAGAACATAGGGGAAATGATCACTGTAAGTCTTCTATTTTAATTTATAAACTTTCAAAATCATTCCCTTTCCTGTTTCTTAGGACACCTTGTAAGAGACTGGCACAGCGGGACACCGAATGACTAAGTAAATGAAAACTCTTCCTTTTTCCTTCCTTAGGCGTGTTGTTTCCATAGTTGATATGATTTAGAATAATCATACACAAAAGGGGAAACGATGACTAGTATTTTGGAAAACCTAAAAAACATCTCCTGGATTTAAAGAAAAAATAAAAAAAAAAAAAGAGGGGGAAAGATTACTCTGTGGGAAATAATTCACTGACCAGAAGTTATAGAATATTTAAAATTTTGTCAAAATTCTGCTCTTAAGAGATAGTCTAGTAATAATTTCCTAAGCCTTTTATTTCACAGTTTTTCTTTTTGGATTTTTTCCCCCTTTTGGCAGATTTTCCTTAGGAGCAACCTTATATTAGTGTGATTAGTTACTTAGTAGTCTCCTTGGGGCTACAAGGTCTCCATGGGATAGGATTTATTCTTAGGAAATAGATCTTGGGGGAAGGAGAGGGAGAAGAGGAGGACAGGGAGGTAAAGAAGGAGAGAGAGAGAAGAAGAGAGGGAGAGAGGGAAAGAGAGGGAGGGACACACACACACACACACACACACACAGAGAGAGAGAGAGAGAGAGAGAGAGAGAGAGAGAGAGAGAGAGAGAGAGATCGATCATTTACAGCTATGCTCTGATGGTCTGAGTAGCTACCACTACTTAAAGTTTCTCAATAATTAACAACTGTGTTCCAAGCAGTGGGCCTTTGGGCCTCTGGGAAACAGTTCAAATCCACTCTATAGCATCATCATAAACTATTCATGGTGCTCACGGTACTCTGTGAGTTAGGAAGGCACAAAGAGCACCGTAGGGCTGCATGGCTTTGTTTAAATATCTGACACCTCACCTGGGAAGACTTGAAATTCAGTGATGCCTGAAGCCTAGAGACATCTTAAGATTCATTTACTTATGTGAACGACAATTGATGCTAGTGATTTATTGGATAGAGTCTTTACCTATATCAGTTCCATGTGGCTTCTTGGGTTTCCTTACGGTGTGGTGGGTGGTCCCCATGAGTAGGAATCTTGAAACAGCCAGGTAAGAACCTGCACTGCCTTTTCTAACCCAGTTTAAGACGTCACACAGTGTCGAGTCTGCATTTCACAAATTCAAGGAGCGGGATTGGAGACGCACCTTCATAGGAGGCATGCCGAAAAAAGAGTACGTGGATGAGAGACATTCTTGTGGTCATTCTTGGAAAATATAATCAAACATGGCTTCACTCTCAGTCTGGCTCCACACACACACATGGTAGAAAGGCTGGTTGGCAGAGGCTCCAGGCAGAGCTGATTCTTATTTCTTGGTTTCCCAGAAAGAGAAATACTTCCTCTCCTAGTGCTCTGTCAATCCCAGGAAAAGAACTGTGGTTGGCCAGCCTGGGTCATATGTTTACCCAACTGCAGATGCTGCCAAAGCTATGTTAAGCCAGGGATAGTCAGTTCCAGAATGGAAAACCATCTCTTTGATACCAGAAGAATAAAGGGGATCCTAGCAAAAAGAAACAACCAATGTTCACTCCAGGTGGTTTCTTTGATCACTAAATATTATACAGTCTCGTCTCTTTTATCTAAACCAACCCGCAGACCACCAGGAAGCCTGTATTTTCTCTGTGATACTGCTTGTGCGACCACAAGTTGTTTCTCCGTTGTCTTACCTGCCCTGCTAGAGCATCTACCTTTTGTACATTCAAAGCCATATCTTACCTGACATTCTAAGTGAGTGTTTTTCTCATATGTGATCTCTGGACCAGTGGCATTAGCATTTCACACAGACTTGTTAGGTTTGCAACTTCTTAGCCCACCTTCCCCATCCTACTGTCTCAGGAATGGAAAGGTTGGGGCCTAGAGCTCTGTCTTTGAAGAAACCTGCTGATGGTTCTGAAGTAAGTTAGAGACAGGGTAATGCTGTTTTAGGTGATGGAAAGTACTGATGGGAAATTGAATGGGCACACTGTATCTACCATTGTAGTAGTTAATGTTCATGTTGGTGTGACCAAATGTCTGCCAAAAAGTGACCTAAGGGGAAAGGGCTGGCTTTCGTTCACAATAGGAGGGTACATTACATTCTGTCAGGGAAGTACAGTGACAAAAGTGTGACCCTGTGTCTTCACAACTCTGGAGATGAGGGATTGAAAGGAGATGCATCCTTGGACCTTCCAGGCTTTCCTGTTTCCCCTGTTTAATTCAGTCTCTCTCGAACCCTTGGCCCATGGAATGGTGCTACCCAGGTTTAGCATGGGTCTTGCCTCTCCAGTTAAAGCTCCTCAGAAATGCCTTTACAGACATATAGCCAGAGGCCTGTCTCCTAAATCTAGTCACACTGGCAATGGAAATTTAACATTACCCATCTGTCTCCTCAGAGTGTTCAAGATAGTGGTTTAGAATATATGTGTACCAGCCATTTGTTGCACCAGATGTGAACATTTTGCCGTGGAGGAGAGTTGTCTCTGGAAGGATTGGAAACAGGAACTGGTTTTTAAGAATGACTCTTCTACCAAGCTGGAGAAGGATAGTCTTGAAGGAGAGGGTGCTGAGCAAGGTACACGGCGGGGGTGAGGTGAGGGGGGGGGGTGCTGCTTAAAGGTTACCATTTGAGCAGAGCTCCCAGGAACCACCAGGCTGCTGAAAATTATGAAAGAATTGCTGCTTCTCCTCGAATTTGCATTTTCTTTTCATCATGTTGACATGAATACAATCCGACAAAAGGATAACTTAGTCCAAATTGCCCAAGATGGTTCCCCCCGTGCAGCCCAGCCTCTGCGCCTGCATCGTGTAGAGACACATGGGTACAAGAGCCCATATGGCCACATTATCTCCTCAGTTACACATGTACAAGTCCTAATGACTTCAATGGGACTTGCCCGTAATAACCAAGGGTAGGGATTTGCCCCATGCAATTTGAATTGAACCGAAGCCCAATTTGTAATACTCGAGTTGAAAACCAGCAGTGATTATGAGAGGAGGGTGTGATTAAAGCTTCACCTTTGCAGGGTCTGCTGCCTAGAAACAAAAACGTTTCAAAAATCATTATGTAGCTTTTTTTTTTTCAAGTTGTAGAAAAGAATGAATTGTTAAAACTTCCAGCCCAAGAAAAGAATTAAAGTATTGGGGGAAATTGGATATTCAGGGTGGCTGGTTTTCATTACTCTGCAGCTAATGAAAAAAGTGAGACTTCAAATAGCATTTCGGCTTTTATTGTTTCTGTTTTTACCCAAAAGGCCCTTCATCACATTTTGTGAAATCATATCTGCAATGTTGTCCTGAAGTCAAACTAATCCTAAGAAATAACATTTCATGAATTTTTAATTTTTTAAAAATTTTCAATTGTTACTTTAGGGTTTCTATTACCATTTTTCAATTATATAACAAACTGCCTCAATACTGAGAGACCCCCCCCACACACACACACAAACCAAAAAAACCCAACCATTTAATTTTTTTCTCACGGCCTTGGGAGGTTGAGAGTCGTGGAAGGCTCATAGGACGGCTTGTCACTCCTTGACTGGCATAGCTGGGTAGCAGAGCCTGAAGGATCTGATTCAGCAGGGGCCTCTGCAGTCATCCTGGTGCCATTTTCTCTTTACATAGTTTCTCTGTGTTTGAGGTTTCATACCACATGGAAGTCTCAGGACAGCCACCCTTCCTCCCCACTTGTCTTCTGAAAGACAGGAAGGGGACACTGCCAGGCTAGTTAATGATTCACCCATCATGGGGGCCAGGTCTACTCCCATTATGTCTACTGACTAAGCTGTTACAGAGCCTGCACAAAATCCAGTGAAGGAGCAAGATTCTCTTTATGATGGAAGCTGGTAAGATGCTCCACAAGGATTATGGAAGATGAGAGGCTATGATGAAACTGTTTTTAAGAAAACCTGGTCTGCTATGCCTGAACATGCCTGATACGTCCTTAATTCCAAAGCCCTAACACAGTTAGGTTACACCTGTGTGGTGTATGGACCAAATAAGAAGGAAGGTTTGTAATTATGGAAGTTGCCTCTCCAGTTGCCCAATGTTTAGCTGAGGGAGGTCTACTGATGTTACCTAGCTAATCTGCCTCTTTGGAATTGCTCTAAAACAGATAATACAAAGACATATATCATGTCCTAGTGACTTCTCTCAGAAAAATAAATAGGAAGGAATGGGGAAGTGGTCAAAGGCAATAGACACGATCCCAGGAAATAGATATGAAGAAGGGTATGGAAGGCAGGAAAGGGAGAGTCAGGATTGGATGCCCCTTTGTACCACTGAGGCCATGTCCCAATGGAGGCTGATATGCTTAGAGCATGCCTCAGAAATGTGCTGCCCAATGGAGGTGGCCTGGTGGGTTTACCTGTAATCAGCACCTCCTCTTGGCTAATGGTCCTCTATGGCTATGCAGTCCACATCTGGTCCAGTTGAGCAGATCCTTAAGATGCCAGTGAAATCCTCAAACAAAAAGCCACCCTGATGACATTAAAGATAAGAAATCACCAACTGGAATTTCACATCCGGAGATTGCCTATCGTACTTGTTGGTGTACTCAAATGGTTTAAGGTGTGTGTGTGGTGGTTGGGGGGGAGGGCTGTCAGGCACTACCTGGTTGATGGCAGGATTGATAGATGAACTTTTGAAGTGCCATCATTCCTACTGCTTAGAGAACACCTTCTGTTTCTCAAGGGTCTACGTGTTTCTGATGCTGTCATCCTTCCACTTGGCCATTCGCCTTTTCTAAATACATTTGTGCCCTAGTCTTCTGCGGTATACCCTCAGCTCTTTCCCTCTGGGTCTTGCTTGCCTCAGAGCATTCAAAGTGGTTTTGTGAAAACACAGTCCCAATCATTTCTTCATTCCACTAAAGTCTCCAAGCCATACCCCTGTGGCAAGGCCCAGCTTGATAGACCTCTCCATCCTCAGCACTCAAGTCTGGTCTGTCAGTCGTTATTTACAGTGGCACAGCCTCCTGTTTCTCTAACCCCTGAGCTTGCTTCAGCCACAAGGTCTTCGCTCTAGCTTGTCTCTCATCTTGGAATCCATTCTTCCTTGATCTTGGCATCCCTGGCTCTTTCTTACTATTGCCATCTCGGCTGAAATGCTCATTCCTTCGAGAGAGCTAGCAAGTCCAAATTAGGAACACAATGGATTTTGAGACAACTCTGAGTCTTCAGTAACCACCTTCCCCTTTTCTTTATCACTTTAGCTACAACAACAGCAAAGGAGTGAGTTCAGAGGCATGTTTACATGTTGTCCATGGTATATCTTCATTTAGAAGTCCCACTCAGATCATTACATCTCTCCTGTATATGTATATAAAGTTTTAGGAAAAGCACCATTGTTTCGAATATTTGCTTTTGGACCCCATTTCTATTCTAATGCTATCTATGCTAATGGATTTAAGCAGGTAAGCCCCATCAGGGCATGCGTTTATGTGGGTTGTGTGTATACAGCTAAGTGTGTAGAAGGGATTATCCAGTTCTAGAACAATACATAATCCCTTCATGGGCATGAATGACCTATCCTATTTCTGGTTTCCTCCTCACACACGAGCATCTCTGAAGTTTTCTTTTCTTTTTTTTTCTAAACATCTCTGAAAACTTTTCTCTTTTGCAAATGAATGATTTAATAGAGGTCACGTGTCATAGGTTTGCTGTTCACACATTGTGAGTGGACGGCTCAACATCTTTGGTAAACTACTCAGTGTGGGTCACCCCCCTTAGTCAGTGTGATCTCCTACCCCACCAACTTAACTACCTTGGGTTGGGTTCCATGTATACCTCCGTCCCAGATGACCACGGCTCTGCTTTCTGTCTCTATAATTCAGCCTTTCCTAGACATTTCATACACATTTAGCTTTGATTAGTTTAGTGTCTGGTTTCTTTCGCTTAGCATAATGTTTTCAGACTCAACTTGTGCTTTAGTATGGGTCTGTCATTTGTTACTTTTATTGTATTTATTTTTATACATCTCTCCTTTTTTCCATTCACCAGTTGATAGACATTTATATTTGCCAAGGTGTTAGCATCATTAGCTGATGCTGCTAAGAAAATCTGTGCCCAAGGTTTCCCCAAGGGCCTGTATTTCCATTTCCCATAAGTAGATGTTGGTAGTGAAATTGCTAGTTTAGAGTTAGCCTGCATAACTTTATGAATCCTTCTCCTGTTTTCGTTTTGCACCAGCAATGTGTACATATGTCAATGTCTCTACATCTTCACTTGGACTTGCTGTTGTAAGTCTTTTTGATCATGGCTGAGCCAATGAGTTTTCATTGGGATTTAAGTTTGCATTTCTCCAAGACTGAGGGTGCTATGCATCATTTAACATGCGTATTGATCATTTGTGTATCTGTTTATGGCAAAAATGTTTACTAAGGTACACCTTTTGTTTCCTTCTTTCTAGATCATACTATTAAAAAACATTTCCTCATTTCCTCATTTACTGATGCACACATACCTTAGCATGTGG